>UZAF01019502.1:0-17323 GCA_900617895.1 Haemonchus placei | reverse complement strand
AAAAAAAAACAGTAAACAACTGCGTAATTGTGAAGATAACCCTCCCTATCAACCCAAAAAAAGGAGGTTTTGTTGGTTCTGTTCGTGAGTCAAATTAGCGGAGGTACCGTTTGTGTTGGGTCAATGTTTTCCGGACCACTCCAATGGGTCTTTGGTTCAAGCGGAACGTTACAAAGACTACGCCAGCTGGATTCAGGTCAAACTCCTAGCTTACCATATCATAATGTTACCCCAAACCTGGCATCAAATCAGCTAAAGTACTGAGAATTGGTTCTGACTTATACATGAAGAGGCGAATTGATAGTTTTTTCATCGTCACGTTCCGATGTCTCTAAGAGGTTCTGACGATTCTTGGAAACTACGAGACAACGACGTAGTAGCTATTGGCAGAAGTCAATAATGCTAGCCGAGTTTCTTCGTAATGAATAGTACCACTGCAGGACGCAGAAGGTGCTCCCAAACTCACATCCATGGCTGTTGAATATTTTCATGAAGTGGGTTTAGCCTTCCCAAGAGGCCGGGTATTCATGTGAGTGGTAATGAACTGGAAATGTGATGACCGCTCAAGAACTAGCTAATTAAACTTAATATCCACGAACTGTAGAGGAATAAGATTATAGTAGCACATCGAGCTCGGCCAGATTTATATCTATTCCCCGACCAGTTCGAGAGAAAAAGAAATTGTCTTCTTCATTGACTCCACTGTCTTCAGTACTGTACAACTGCTCTTGCAGCAATGCATACAGTTACTTGTCGGTGAGTACTGTCACAACCCTTCTCTTCTAAGGAAGTGAGGTCGGACGCCTACAAACATCATATAGTTCTCAGAATATCCTCGCAATGATGCTTATACTCATTTTTGAGCGCAATGTTAGACTTTACACATGAGCAGGTTGTAGGATAAACCAGGCCAGAAAGTAAAAGTTCTAAATAATGCGGAAATACTATCTGTTGAACAGGATAGAGCTCATTTCTACTATAGCCTTCGCTTGTAAACACAGCAGATTTTGCCTTTTCGTAAAATAATTTCAAAATATTGACGAAAATGAGAGAAAGTGGTTCCGCAAAGACATCCGTTCCCATATTTCTTGCAGCTACTGTACTCAATGAGGTGCGACGACAAGTGAAAATTCACTTAGAAAACCTAAGCGAGCCTCAACGGTGCCCCTGTGAGCGTGACGTTGTTTTTCAGCTCGCACACGCACGGCCACAACTAGTAGTTCCCAGCTGGCGGCATTCCAGGGATGATTCGCGTTCCTTTTTTTTGATCAGTTGATGGTCCGCAGCAGTTGGTATACAATGGTCCCCGAGTCAACTCAACAACACATCGTCCCTGCGCTTCGTTGCCAGTTCGTTTTCGCCATTCTTTCATCTTTACTCTGGCTGGCGGATCGTGTCTGCGCCGTCTTCACGTGGAGCGTGTTATCGTGAGTCTGTTCGGCGACGAATTCCTTCGTCGTCGTCCCACTCCACTCCCTCCAATCATCGATCGATCGCAAACCGTCCCTGATCGTCTTGTTCGCATTCCAGCACCATTCGCCGATATTTTAATATCGTCCCAGTGAGAGAGAGACGGAGAGGTTCAGTTCGGCTCCTTGATCTCCTCCACTCCTTAGCTCGTCCCTTACTTTACGTTTATTACCATTTGCTTACTTAACCATTCAAATTTGTTCGGCGAAGTAGGTTGAATTGCCTTTCAAATATTAATTATCTATCACCGTAGGCATGCCTACGAGCTGCCCTTTCGCTCTTCAAGACCTTCCTGAACAGCTTGGCAGTCTTCCAGCAGTGACTCATCTGTAGATCTGGGTTTGCTGAGCTCTGTTAGCTTCCAACTCGTCTATCTGTCCAAACCGCCACCTTTCCAGGGCATTCCTCGATTATATATAGAAGGAGCTCGAGCTCTAATAAATGAATACTAGCACAGTCCGATGCTACTATCTAGACTGTGCACCACCAGTTTTGGTACCATGAGGTGCAGGGTATCAACATGGGTGGCCCCGTGATGTAAGTGGGATTCCCTGAATAACAGAAGTTGATAGCGTGCCAAAATCATGATGAGTTTGACGTGTTTTGCATTCCTCGAGCGCTGCACCGACAGCGCCCGCCGCGAGCACTTTCGCCGTTGACCGTTCACTCGCTATCCTCTTCTTCCTGTCTGTCATCCTTCAGTTCCTTCGCCGCCAACTTCCGTCAACCCAGCTGGCACGTACACTTTCCTTCTTTTGCATTGAAAAGTGCATAGCCGTGACTTAGCAGGTGTCAGACTGGTTCTTGCCTACAGCTTAAGCTTAATTATCTGAGACATGCTCTGAGCTGGATTGTAGGTCAGCTTTTCGCTGCGCGACGACCTTACGCAGCGGATCGGTCAGCAGCCTTATCGTAGCGGTCGGGCGGAAGTCGAGCACGACCTCGTTGAGGTGGTCCTGGTCTCACGTTTTTCTGTGAACTTACGACCGGAAAATTGATTACTCGTTAACCCTACCTACTCTTTCTACTCTTCTTTACCTCGTCTCGATCCTCTATACTCCTTTATATTCAGACGACGTTTCCTGATTCTCGGCGGGAATACCTATAAACGAAACAAATTCCACGGGAAACTAAGGAAAAAAAAATCAGATTTCTCATCTCAGTAAAGAGCAAGGGGAGTGAGTAGTACTTCGTCTTCTTAGCTGATTTTGGGGTCTTCCCCATTTCGACTCCACACCCGTTTTACATAATTCTTCGAGTAGCTCGCACTTTTCATATCATTTCTCTGACCGTTACTCTGATGTAGTCGAATAGGAAGTGTATTTCTGTTTTCACAGCCAAATCTCTTCACGATAGTTTAGGTTAGAATACGTCAATCTCACTGATTGCCATGGAGGCAGTAAAATGTTGCGACATTCTATAAAATGTGAGAAATTTGACTGTATTTTCAATCGCATGAAGTTGCCAAATCATAGCCAAAATATAAGTACCAAAAAGAAGAAGACCAGTGCAGTCAATTCTGTTCAACGCCAAGATGTCATTTTGAGGTGTTTTTTCAAAGTTAGATGAAAACGCGAGAGGCGTAGGACCTACAAGGACTGAGGATTCCAAAATCTACCGCAGCACTTGGTGCAGTCCAACTCAGTAGGAAGTTGTGGCAATGAAATCTTTTCTACCCTCAGAATAATGTCGTCTGTCCGATCATTTCATATTCGAGATAGGTGCTCCCCTTAACAGAACCGTGTCGATGGGCACAGTGCAGTACTGTGTGCCTTGTGGATAAGCACAAGTGACAGGATCAGTCGTTCTACTTGGCTGAGAAAATTTTGGACTGTCAGGCATATTGTTGGCTGAGGCCCCGTGCTTTTTGACTTATCGTCTCCTCATTTATTCCGCTATACAGTTACTTTCCTAATTATTCCTTACTGGTTTCTATCTCTCTGTTCGAATTTCTTCAGTTGGCATTTCTGATTTTTCTTTCTCAGTTTTCGTGAAAATATGGAAAGAGACGTTTGCCGGTTGGGTAGGAAGATGATAGTTTATGCCTGCTTGGCTGTAAGACAACGGCGGCGCTCGTCATGCGCTTGGAATGCGCTTCGTACGGAATCATCACGCTCCGTCACCACCAGCCAGCCACGGCCGTGTCTCTGCAACGCCGCCTGCGCTCGTTCTCTTCTGCTGTCTACACATCGCCCTCAGTGATCCCTCATCGACCTCAATCGCCCCTTCAGAACTTTTTGAGGCCAATGATTCTATTGTATGTTCTGGTCATGTAATGATCGCTACTTGCTGGATATGCAACTCTGGCAACTGTACAAAACTACCTGTCTGGGCGCCATCGCGCACTTTATGCGATGACCTTTCGTGTCTAAAGGACGATTCCTTGCCTCGTGGTAGGTGTACAGTGTCGCTACGGTACGCCTTGAATAGGAAACGGTCACGCGGATCAAGTGTTGATCATGAAGTTTCAATGGCTCTGACCAGCTAAGGGTGAGGAAAGTATGGAAGGGTCGGAATAACTGTTGAAATTCGTTGATCGTGCATTTGCTCCACCATCGGTCCCCAGGTGCCCGCGGCTATGAATTTGACATCTACTTATTACTTAGCCTTAATCGGCCGTGTCCTTCACACCTCCTTTCATTTTTTGGGCTTTTCTTGTACTTTATCCATCTGTATTTGTGAAATTTATCCTCCACACTGTTTCGGTGTTTCACTTCATGAAAAAACTTCCTGTCATATTTCTTTGTCATTCAGTTGGAGCCTTTGGCAGTACCTTGTAATATTCAGTCAATGTTTTTCCAAAGGCCAGTTTGACAGCTGCTAGGGGGAATTCCCAAGTGGGCTCGAGAGAGCCGTGAGGTTGGTGGGGGCAGTAGCGCGCCTGGTGCGAGCCTTTTAACAAACACTTCGCTCTCTTATCTTGCGTTCACGACGATTAGATGAAAACAGCAAAGTAGCGCCGATATGGCAACTAGGGGACAAAATTCTTGCCTTCTGCATATTGTAGACTAAGATTGAAAGGGGAACAGGTTCAGGAAGAGGGGAAGTCTGAGAGGGACGAAAAAAGTATGCTGTAGATGTTCTGTAGCCATGTGGGATCCAGCCACCGATACGGCTCCATTTCAAAAGGCTATTCGATCGTAAGAGTTCGTAGGTGTCCCGCCACACATTGCGGATATGATATCCCTGTCCCAGTTGTATGGAATCTGACCTATAGTTGACTTCTTCCTTCCCTCCAGTGAAATCATGCATCGGAATTTCTTGGAAAAAAACCGATTTAGATTCGACGAGGCGTCGCAGGAATTCGCCTTACGAAAACTTTTTCAGAATTTCGTTTGGAATCCCACGCACTCATTTTTTTCCAAAATCTATTGACTGTAATCCATCGCGTGTGAAGATTGTATGGATTTCTGGTATCGTTTTTCTTCGTATCTCATAAGAAAGGAATTCCTCATCGCTAGATCATTCATCTACTTTTTCGATGTCTGCTCGCTTGGCTTACCATCTTATATAAAGTAGCTGAGCCTCCTGAGGATTCAAGGAGATACTGTTTCATTCGCCACACAAAGTACCATACTATATTCATCTTGTTTTGTAGTGAATTCAGATAGAGCTGGTCGTTTTCATGGGAGCCTTGGTAGTTAGCTGCCACGCTGTAATCTGATTTTTACATAGGCACCCTCTCATTCCTGTTACCTTCTATGGCAGATACGACATGCTATCCGTAATGTCTCATTCCTTCCACTCACAAAGCATCAAGACAGCTCAGCAGGTCGCAATTAAGCCATCGAATTAGTTTCATGAGATCGGAAGACTGCGACGGGACCACCATCACAGCTGCAGAGCGGATGCGAAACGCGGAAGTAAAGGTGCTTGGGCGCTTCGGAACGAACGCCTAGAATGAGTCATTGTTGGTTCTGTTGCATAGGCTGCTCCAGAAACCCTCTGTCCCCTACAGAAACGAAAATTCAGTACGGCACTCGGCTCTTATAGTAATCCGACCCCATGTTAATAAGCAAATTTTCACCCGTCACATATTCGAAGTGTCGATGGGCCTTGGGCAAGGAGACGGGGTTAGGTGGTGGGTAAGTCAGGGGGTTACTATAAGAGCCGGGTGCCAGTACTGAATTTTCGTTTCTGTCTGTCCCCCAGACTATGGATTTTCTTCTTTCCTTTCTATCGTCAAATGGGATCTCCTAACACTGTGCCGCTCGACTACTGATGGCGACGACAGTATGTTGCGAAGATGTCCACGGCGGACAGAGGTTAAAAAAGTGTCGATGGGCGATCGACGGCCAGCAGCCGTCGGTGTCCTTGGCGCGATTTGCACGCAATGCCATGGATATGACGGCGGATCAAAACAACAGCGCCGCAAACGCGAAATACTCCGTTTACGAGCGCGCCGCACATCAGCGGCAGTCATTCCCTCATCACCACATCTCGAGAACTCTCCGTTCGTCACGGGCAATGTATGTAGTGGTAGACGGTCGAGGGATCTCGAGCGCAGACTGCTATGCCCATCGGGGTCGTCAAGAAGAGGACGGACGCATCACCGGCGCTTTGCAGCTTGCACTCCAGCCATCTGGACAAGATTTGCTTCTTCTTTTCCTTCTTTTCAATCGTCGCCGTCGTCTTTGTCGCGCATTCCATTCCTGGGCCCTGGTATCATTTACGCTCTTCGCATTCTGCTGCTGTCTTTCTCTGCCCCGATTCGCTTTCTGTCGCTTTCTGCCTCCTTGTATTCCCACCCTTCCACCCTAGTCCACCGGTTTCTCTGTCTCTCACCTGTATTGCTCGTTGCGGACTCACCACTCTTGTACCGGTCAGCTGAATCACGAATTGATAATTCTTTCCGTAGCTATGTTTGCCAAGCCCGCTGTTTGTCGGATAAAGAGCCAGGGCGGTGATAGGAGCTTTCTGTTTCGGGAGCGAATCTTTGAGTTCTTCTAGAGGCTTTTAACAACAACTTGTCACGTTATGTACATTTTTCGTTTTTTTTTCTCAGGTTTCTCGATTCTAAGTGCCCAGTGGAAAGAAAATGTGTGAAAAGGGCGCGCGGGATGGAAGGACATTCTCCGAGTTCCTAGTTGTGGTTGGGCTGCAAGCGAGAGGCGAGCGGGATCGCGATGGTGACACCGATGCGGTGGAATCCCCTTCGCTCTTTTCGATCATTTCAAAGCTATTGCCTTCTCTCTTCAAATCCTCTGTTTTACCTCTGACAAACTGAAATTCTATCCAATTGTACTACATAGGGCTTACTGGGCGGAAGGTTGAAGGTGTGGTAGTATTCGCTGGCCCCAATTTGACCCTTTTTAAGTGAAGTCAAAGAAGTTTTCAACTTCTGTTCGAAATAGATTTCAAAAAGGAGTTGAGTAATTTCCTTTTGAAAATATGTCTAGAATTTTTTTGATTTATCATTGGTATTTCAAATTACACTTCGAATTGCTTGTGGGAGGGCCCGAAGAGGAAGAAAGAAAAACTTTTTGAAAAGTGAAAATTCCTCGAATTCCTCATATCAAAATCTGGGGAGGCTTTTCCCCGTTCATCGAGGATCATGTTTGTTGATCAGACAAATGCGAGAGCTGGTAGTATTTGCCGAAGTCCTTGTCGGCCTGAGCCATCTCGGAAGACAGTGTTTAGGAAAATTGTAAAGAATGAGCTTGTTCTCCCGAGGCGGTAGCAAAAACATGCATAGACCAGACTTGTGTCTGGGACAAAGACGACGAGGGATAAGTTTAAAATAGTTTCAGGAAATGCAAGGTTTAGGGTAAAAGGCCGTACAGGTATCCTTTTTCGCTCTCACCGTCCCTTCAAGCGCACAAATTTTGGTCAATCGCCCACGTGTGTACGACGTTAACTAATTTTATTCGAATTTGTGAAATAGTGGAACCATCCGAGTTTTCCTGCTTCCGATAGTGGCTTATGTGTTTACATCACCTAGCTGTAATCATTCCTCCGAAAGGTCAGTCTGTTAGAAGAATATGGTGAAATCTACTCAGATACTAAGGTTAGAGTAAGTTCAACTGTAGTCTTCTTGTTGTCAAAGCCCTTAGTGTTCCTCAGCATTGCAGTTTGTGACCATTACATCCATATTAGAGATATATGCCTATTCCTCTTTGCCTGATCTGATGCTCGTCCTGTTAGACAATCCGGACTTCTACCACAGTTCCCACTCGCTCTACTACCCCGTACCGCAAGAAAGTTTCGCGTATGGGTGATAATATCGGTCAGTGCATGCCATTGTCGTCGGTACATCGAAACAAGTAGACCCATCGTGTTAAGACACTTCACCTTTTAACTAGACAACATGAAGGGTACTGGCTTTCTGAGCGGCCTTGATCAAGGGTTTCATTGGCAGTGATATGTAACGACCCGACCCGGCCTACCACATCAGTTGAGTTAGGTTGGATTCAGTACTCCCTCTTACTTGCTTAACTGTTGGGCAACCTAAACCGATTTCTACAAACTACCATACCAACTTATCTAAGCACATGTGAATATCTGTGACCTACCCTCTCTTCGCCCTTATCCGTTACCATGTATGGAAGCTATATCAACATTTTTTCCTTTCCATCGACTTTCCATCCGCTTTTCATTTTGAGTGCGTTCGGTTAGCCCTTGTCGTTGGTCCCCAAGGAACTCTGTTCCCATGAAGGTATGGAGCAGTAAACGGCAAATGCCGATCCTATCGCTCCGTGCATCAGGACAGCATCGCCATCTACATTCGCCACTGTATCCTGTTACTGTTCTCGTTCCTCAACCATCTTTATGTCATGATTTTTTGACCTTTTTGAAGATTTCAAGTTAATTCCATAGCCCTTTTCAAACCTGATACTCCCTAGGTGGGAAGAGAGCTGGCTGCTGGGAAACTCAGAACGGGTTATGACAACAAAAGATGGTCGGCATGCTACCGAACAATAAATTGATAGGGAAAGAAATTACAAAAAATTAATGCGGGAACCGTACCAGTTCAAACGTCCTATGATTTTCATGTTCTCTTTAGCCTCCTCCGACCACTTCTGATTCATCTGATACGCTTTAACCATGAGCAGTTCATGGGAGTCTTATTGTCGCCACTTCCTTTGCTATTTGAACATCAGCTTTTGTGCTGTCACGTAACTTTTCTTTTCATTCAAACATTTGTCAGACCCGATTAAAAATGATACTTCTTGGAGGAGATTAGGTACATTCGTAGGAAGAACCATAAAAACCTCGTAGGAATACGGTAAGTATTCCAGCAAACCCTCGCCAGACATTCCAGTCGCAACTGGGTTTGGGAAGGAGGAATGAATCTCCACCGACTCTCGGGCTTGGAACGGAGGTTCTGTGGGGATGGGAATTCACAGTTGTGCCCCTTGAGGTTCTCGAAAGATAAGATTATCCTTCGCTGACTTCTTTGTCGTCCAAACTGCGAAACCTCATCAACTCTTATCAAAATTAGTTCTGAGCTACAAACGACTGATTAATCTATCCCACGCGGCCCACTGGGATCTTCGGGCAGATCTTCAAGCTCCTTTAACCAGCCACTGCCATCAGAAAAATGTTTTCGGAGAGGGAGCGGGAGCGGGAGATGGTTATTCCGCTGTGTTCATGCTGTAATATTATTACAGTGTCAGATAGAGGATAGTTCGCGCCATTTTGCGTCGCCGTCCTTTTCATCGTCTTCTTCGCCGATCGTCGCCACAATCGTTACTTTTTTCCCTGTATCTTGTCATATATCCTTGTCCTCCTTCTATTTTCCTGGTCAGCGAGGCTTTGTTCTCCGGTCAGGCTCTGTTCTGCTTATTTATCATCATTGTAATGTGTCAATCATCTCTGAATTATATAACTTTCGTGTAGCTCCTTCAGTTCCTCAAGAAGAACTCCTTCGCTCCCGTTGTCGGCGTCGGCTCCTTCTCATCAATAGCATCTCGTTCATACTTCAATCAAGCCATAAAAAACTTTGGAGTGCCGATAAAATTTGGATTGTCAAACTGTCGGGGATCACTTCGTGAGGGAACAAGCCGTCTTTTCAGCCATACTAGTAATTACATTGGTCTTTTTGTAAGAACTGCCCTCGAGAACGTTTGCACCTTGGAACCTATTCTACCCGTCTCGAAGAATCCTTCCAGGGTGCATCTTTCATTTGATTCCCATTCATTATCGAAAAGTACAATCTGTACCTGCTCTATCGCGTCACGGTACCCATCTGAGTTCCATCCCTCCCCTATCTTACTGCAGAAACTCCATTTAGGGCTCGATTCTGCTGAAGTAATGATTTTGCTGACTCTATTGAGGCTGTACGTTTGTGTGTACGGTTCAGCTTTTGAGTCAGACGAGCTCTCACTCTGAGTGCTAGTTTTTGATCAATTTTCTCCCCAACAGGGCCCTGACTACGTAAATCCACTTTCTGCTTGATACAAGCCGCACTGAGCCTCTGCTTTTCGAGCTGCCCTTAGTTAGCGAGAAAAAATAAACAAAAAAACCAGAGTTGTGCGCCAGCTTATCACTGCTTCGGAGCAGCAGCGGTGGAGTACACTTCCCAGATTCGAAGAGGTTGAGCTAAGCACTATGAGCATCTCACCATCTTGGTTTTCATGAAGAAAAGGTTTTCTCTTGTGGGAGGCTGGGGCCTTCGGGCTCCTTTCATAGAAATTACATCTAAATGAGCATTCATCCTTACATAGTGTGCGTGTGGTCACCCGTGCCCTGATATTCCCCCTGATGATGAATATCCTCCCTGATGACCTGGTATCAATCTGCTTAGCCCGGAGAGAAGGGAGGCTTGGATAGCTTGAGCGAAAACCGATCCGGGATCCGACATCGGACCAGGCCAGGAATATGATGCGCCAATTGTCACTAGCACCTTCATCTCAAATAAATACTTTCATAACTGCCGTAAAAAGCACCTTAATGCGGTAGCTGTTCAAATCTATTTAAGGTTACACCACCAGCTAACTTCTTTAAAACTCCGATCCTTTGAATCATTGAAGTCATACTGCGGCAACAAATGAAAGGATCGGAGCTTGTGAAAAAAATTAGAAGCAGTGTAAGCACTATATTAGCTACACTCCGCTCTTTCGATTTTTCCGTTTTGTAGAAAAAGGAACATGGAATCCAGCCAAAGAACTTGTCGACGGTTCTCAAAATAATAGGGATTAGGATTGGTTCAACCTTTACAATTTGTGAAACACATTAGTTGCTTCATTGTCTGAAGGTGGACCCTTCCTTATTTACTCCACCCTACACAGATGTATGTGGATGCTGTTTATCCACTAAAGCCATAACCGTTGCCATAATCGATAACTGAAGGTGAAAATCTTCGGAGGAAAACTGAATTTCCCGGTCATTCTCAAGCATCAGGCAAGAAACATTCACCCCCAAATACCACGGTGCTGCTTGTCCATTCCAAGTCGAGCCATTCAGAAATTGAGAGTCTATTTCTGAACATTCTCCTCAGGACCCCGCTCTTACAGACCTCCTTTACGTAGGTTCTCGTTGTCTTTTGTCATAGTAAGAAAGGTGACTTTGTAATTCGACTTCCGTTCGGGATCGTATTAGGGTATTGTACTGCCTGACGTCTTTATCCTACCAGGTAGTCTAAAAGGCGCCCTTATGTCCATGTTGCCGATGTTGTCTACGACTGGTGATAGAGTGGCAAGCATTGTGCTTTGTTCGTATTTCAAGGTCTATTTTTTCACGACCTACAACAAAATTTCTTTGTTAACAGTGGCGACGACCTTCTGGCCACGTCGATTCTCATGTATTTGCTGATTTGAAGCGCTTGTTATCGTTACAAGTGATCATGACGATCGCTTAAAGTCACATGATAGTTACCGATCATGTTCGTCGTTTTGGCGTTTTGCTATCGATCCCCGTCGAGATCGCCTGGCCTTCACGAAAACCTGATTCCGATTGCTTTCTGATAAATTGATTTTCTCCGTAAGATATTCAGATCTTCAACTTCAAATCTCTCCGATTCACTCGAAATGGAAATTCATCGCTTACAAAACTAAAACTGGATAATTTACCTTTTCAGTCTAATTAATTTCAATGTTAATTTGGAATCGGACGGATAGCTATCGAAGACCCGAGGGGTTCGCGAAGCTGTAGATAAAAGCTATAAAAGGTCATTTATGAAATATTTAATAACTTTGATTGTATATGCTCAAGGAACGATTTGATGGATGACAGCAAGGTGAAAACCCCCTCGCAGGTTATCGTCCTCAGAGAAAGTGGTTATTCAGAGGCGCTATCGTTTGGCTTCGCACCACCTCAGCCTGAAAACCTCAGGTACAGGTAAACTCCCACAGCCTGTAATGAAGCGGACAAGAAGGCATGAATACTTCATCTCATGGGCTGAAGTCGTATTCTGTCAAAGAGTGTTCTTAAGCTCTTGTCTTGCGTCCTTACTTGCTCAACTGTTTCATTACTGAGTTTCCGTTGCAAAGGCGTAATCAGGGCTTACTCATTGTTTCCGAGCTTCCCCTTTTCCATGTTTTCTAAATACCTTTCTTGGAAAGAAGGAAAGTGCTCGTGCTCCAATATCACCCTCCTTTTTGCCGTGATGATTGTTAGCAGTGCTTCATTACGGTCATCAAATGAGAAGGTTCGAGAGAAATGAAAGAATAATACGTTGAAGATACGCTGAAGAGATGGCTAGGAAGTAAAGGTATTACTGGGGTTCTGAGCACAATCTACGTGGCTTTCCGATTTTGCCGTCAGAAAAAGAATGATTTTTGCGCTGGTCAATTCCGTTCTATGATGCGCTTACGCCTCTGATTTCCATTTTTAGTCATAAGGTTGTTTTGAATACAAATCTGATGTATACAAGAAAATAGTTTTGCAAATTGTGCTACCAGAATTCAAGAGACCGCGGAAGGGTTAAATGTTCGGTTGACTGGGACAGGGATCCGGGATTTCTGAGCCGTGCGTTTGGTTATGCGCCATTTGGCACTTTCCGCTTTCGATCCCAAAACGTGCAGATTAGCAGCGCTCTTGTAGAAGAATGTTTGTTAACATTATGGAATGTTAGAAGGGAGAGGAAACTTTGTAGGGGAGACTTGGGAAGTTGTTAATGTAGGGCTAGGAACACCATCAGTCCTTCTACTACAGAAAGACAGAAAGGACAACGATTATGTGAAGCATACAGCGAAAATTACACAACTGGATATTTTTCCATGGGCAGCCCACCCGCCTCAGTTCCCTGAGTGAAGTATTCATGAAGGGACCGTCTGTTTGAAAAAGACGGAGGGAAGTTACCAACTCCTAACTATTCATCGCTTTGCTGCATGCTGACTCGGCAGGCAAGCAAGGGTCATTCGTTCCTCTAACGGATGGGATTGCTTCGAGAAACGGTGGGTGGCTCAAAATGCTTCCACCTCGGCTCAAAATGGGTCACATCTCTCATAGCTAGAAACATTTCTTCGGTAAGCCAAGACCATATTCTAGGAGAAGGATTTCAAAAAATAGTCAGCTGTAGTTATAAATCAGGTGAAACCAACTCAGAGCAATTGGAGGTGTTCTAACCTTCACTGCTAAACGTATAGTCCGCCGATCAGCTCAGTTAAGTTCTATCAGACTTTTCTTGGCGTCGGTGCTTTGTGATCACCATTGAATTGAACATTGCCTTCCACGATATGGCCCTAAGTTCGCCTTCCACGATATGGCCCTAAGTTCCTCTGTTAAATAAGTCGAAGTGGGATACGTGGCTCATCTTGAGAGGTTGGAAAGCGTACAGTTCATCTTCTGTCCTTGTGACGAATTAGCTTAATCAGGAAAGATGTTTTGTTACCCTGCACTTGCAAGAGACATCGATGTCTGATCTCTGTCAGACCCTTATCGAAGCAGTGAGTGGCGAGAGCATTAACAAAACCCACTGTACTCTAGGCTTCCTTCAGTTGCCATAGCTGAATCTTAGCTGGAGCACCTTTCACTTCTTGCTTCTTTCAGGAATTTTTCTTCCGTTTCTTCAGAAATTTTCGGTCTCTTGATCTGATCGTACTGCTTAAATTCAGAGCACATCTTTCGAAGGTGAAGCTTTGAAAATCGGTAAGGTTGTGGCCTATTCAGCAGCTCTAGCGGGACCTTCTCATCATGTTTCCAATTTGTGTCGACGTTTTCCTAGTGCTGTTGGACTGGATCTGATCGAGGATCCAAGCAAGCTATGGAATATGCAGTTGGCCGTCTCTGTGACTGCGTGGCGCTCGAAACCACCCGATAGGCTGCTAAAGTGCTATTCTTGAAACCACTCAACATTTCCACTGACTACAAAAAGGCTACGATGAGTTTGTTGTGGAGTGCGCCATTAATTTTTCAAAAATTCAGAAGCCTCCCAGGAAAAGTCTAAATTCCATGGGTATAAGTTTTTAAACGGATTGGT
Source organism: Haemonchus placei (assembly GCA_900617895.1). Classification (NCBI taxonomy): domain Eukaryota; kingdom Metazoa; phylum Nematoda; class Chromadorea; order Rhabditida; family Trichostrongylidae; genus Haemonchus; species Haemonchus placei. The sequence continues at coordinate 3,492 of UZAF01019502.1, read as the reverse complement.
CCATAAAGGCAGCAAAGGTAGTAACCAAAGCTTACAAACAACAAACGTTCAGTATTGGGTCCAGAGTCGGACCCAATACTGAACGTTTGTTCTTGGAAAAAAATCTTTCGAAAAGGAATGGCTTCCGATTCTACAAAACCCTGTAAATTCTTAAACATCCAAGTCTCCCTTAGACTTTGTGGGTTCTGGGGCCTTCATAAATTGTGATAATCCAAGTCAAAAAAAAAATCGGAGCTTCAAATTCCGCAGCTTATGTCCTTTTGAAGAAGCTTGGAATGTTGGTGTGATATGAAAATGTTGAGTGATAACGCCAGAGCCGGTTGCTTCAGACTTCAATGCCAAGTTTGGATCCAGTGCTAGGGCGGACAGAAGTAAGCTTCATAAGCAAGAAAGGATTCCGATGTCTGTAATGCTTCTCCTTTGGGGTTCCTCTAGAATCGAACGTGGAACCTATTTTTCCTGCTTCCCAAATCTCAGAAAGAAGGGGTTGTTGTGTAGCAAATGTAGAACGTCTTGTGGGATTGTTTGTATTTTCTGTAAGAGGGCTGTATTGTGCCTTTCGAAGGGCCTCGCAATGACCTCTACAAGTAGTAGGCCTCTTTAGCAATCATTCAGCAACAAGCAAGCGACCAACATTGACATTTGTTCTTTTTTCAGAACGCTTCCTTACAGTTTGAAAAAACCCGTGAAAACTTCGACTCCTCTATAGGTGGAGTGGTTCGGTGACCTTTTGGCTTACGGGAATGCAGCGCTAGGCTTGTCCAAGAATGCTTGCTATGAACTGTTCTTTTGTTCATTGAACAATTCTTGTCGCATTGTTCGCTTCTTCGTCAATTTATTTCTCGCCCATTTAGCTCTTGTTCGCTTTCAATACTTATCTTTGAATTTGAAATCTCCAGGTAATGGAATCATCCTGCTCGACACCAGGGTCGAGCCGATCACGTTCAGCGGCAGGGTTACGCCTGCCACTTCACTTGCAACAACCGTCGTCGAGTAATTCTGGTAAATATATGCCCTTTGTAATGCCAGTCACTTCAATTTGGAGTTCACCCTACCCGGACATGGCCAATCCTTTCAGGTCCAGCCGTAGTTAGTCCGTCCGTGCATAGTGTTCGACCTGGCCAAACATACGTCACTGTTCAAACGCTCACCAAAGAGAATCTCGTCATCGTTGTGAACGTTCGTTCGTTTTTTCCATTTACATAGTTCTCTTTGTTTGTCTATTGGCCACATTTCAGCAAAAAACAAAGGTTCACGACGTTTTGTGGAAGTGTGGGGAAATCCTGGAGATTACTGAGGACAAATTGTTTGGACTCGCTCTGCGTCAACCTACTGAAGGAATCGGTACGTAGTTCTCAGATGATCCAATTATTCCTACTTCTTTTTTGGTGGGCATTCATTTTGCGTAATTTTATATTTATATTTTACTCCTTCATCACGTGTTCTTACGATGTTTACATATTGTTTACACTTGATGTCCTTGCAACAAATCCTGTATTTTTCTCTGAGAAACAGTTTCACATTGTAGGTGGAGATCAACCGAGGCATGAGTATTTCTTCCTGGATCCCGCGCAGAAGATTGTCAAGTACGCTCCGAAACAACCGCGATTCTCCCAATGGGTACGTTTCTCTTCGTTTATTGTTCCAGTCTGTTCGATTGTCGTCCACCCTCAGATTTTGTCATTGCCTAACACCATGGATACGGGAGGTCCAGTCTATGAAAATGCCTAATTTCCTTGAAGGGACGAGGTGGTGTAGGGAGAAGTGCACGAGCACTATCTGACACGCATGGTCACGGGTTCGAATCTCGGACCAATGTCCGCTTGGGCCAACTCAGCATTCCATACCTTCGGAGTCGATTGAACGGCATTAAACTCGTCTGGGAGGATATAAACACTGACTTGAACATAGGCTGGCCAACGCAATTCATGCGGTGGTCACCAGAGGCCACATGAGTATTCATTATGCCACTAAGATTCCGAATTGAGGTCGAATGCGAAGCCGCATCCCTTAGACGTAAAACTTTATCCTTAGTCCCTTTTTTATATCATTCTCTCGCTCTATGCGTACTACTGAAGTAATGCTGACTAAGGCATGCACTTTGAGACAATCGTGAGTTCAACGGAAGCTGGCAATGTCTGACCCGTGTCTCTAATGTTTTCTTTCTTTCCCTTTGATGTTTTCTTAGTTCTCGGAATCTTTATTTTTTGGTAACGCCGTCATTATTTGTTCACCTACGAGTAATCCTGAATTCACAAATTCTCCTTTGCTTCCATTGGTTGCCATCCAATGTATCCTTTTCTATGCTTTGGGTCTTTTCGGTTTTTTTTTTCGTTGAAGTATGCTTGGGTATCTCTGGTTCTGGTTTTCCTAGACAAAGCTATCTGAGACTTGCACTGATATGGGTATGAACGTTCTTGTAGACACTTATTGGGAACACATAGGCTGGGTTCAGTCCTTCTGGAGCCTAAAAGGATGAAAAGACATTCCTGTTCTGGACTCGTCGCAGTTCATTTGTTTCTTGTTTTGAGCTTCCTGATTTCTCAAGTGTGACTCGCTGACCGCATGTGTCCTGTACATAATCCTATCAACTGCTTCTTGTTCATCACTGCATAGTTTACTGAAAGACATCGTGGAATGAAACAGCTTTCGAAGATGTTGAAGGGAGCCTAGGGATGAGTCTAGGGAAAAGGATCTCTACATCAAAACATTCGTAGTCTGAGAAAAGGTCAACCACTGACTTTTTATTCTCGGAGGTTCCTGACATTTATTCTCCGAGGTTCGGGTGGAGATGGAAAGAAAGGCGAAGTCTAAGGGGCTCATAAAGTAGAACTACCGATAGAAGTATACTTCCTCGAATACCATATCTGGCGCTATCAGGTCGGAAAACGGTCCAATTAGGGCGGTATAAAGGCTCAAAGATTGTATCCTGTGTATTCTCGGACGAGTTTTACCGCCATTTTAGAGGCTGCACCGATCACAAGGGAGCCCATCCAGGAAGTTCACACATTTTGCCATAACGGCAGTGAAAGGCAGTTCTGAACAGTTCCGGCTTGATGTAGTCAGCTCTTGACGCAATTGCAATGACTGGAATCTCGTCCGAATACCTCTTCCGTGTCCTTTCCGTCATGGGAATCTCGTCCAAACTCTATTTTCGCTAATTTTGAGGACCCTCATTTTTCACAAAATCAGAGAATTCTCTCACTTTCTTCACTACCGATGAACTATCCCAATCTATACTTCCGCTTTCTGAATAAAAAGGGGTACCACAAAATTATTCTGAACTGTGCTTTTTAAGCTCAGTTAGCATAATGTGGCTGAAGAAAAAGCTTATGGCCAAAAAAGCATGAAAAGTGTCCATAGAGTTGAGGAGAGCGACAAATTAGGGAGCTGACATCATCTTTCTCATTGTTACGCTGATTCCTGTACGGCAATTCTCATCATACTTGCCCTTACATTGATTCTCTAGCGGTTGTTGTCTTCTGATGTTTT
>UZAF01019501.1:12850-23524 GCA_900617895.1 Haemonchus placei | reverse complement strand
CCGAGGAAAGTTATAACATTTGTTGGAATAGTGTCAGTTGTCACTATTCCTATCGCTCGAGAAAGCCAAATCGTGTTTGGTTATCGAGAGTAGAAGTGGAATCCGAGAAAAGTTATAACACTTGTTGAAATAGTGTCAGTTATCACTATTTCTATCGCTCGAGATCTCCAAGCACACCACGCAAAGAGTCTGCCACTTCACCCAAAAGACCATAGCCTCAAACTTATGTAATTGAATTGATAGTAGCTAACCAGATCAGTCAGAACATTGCGAGTACATCTCGCTTGAGGTTGCTACTTATACTGCGACAAATGCTGAAATTAATGAGTTTCCTTGAATCCGCACCTCGTTCCTTCGTCGTGGCCTAGCGTTTTGATGAATGATGAAGCAGGAGATAACGACGCGAGCCAGCATCCTTAGCATTCGCATTCAAGCTCTGAGTCAAATCGATCGAATTGTTGTGCCTCAAGATAGCGATGCTCCGCGATACTTCCCGCCCACGAGCGAGAGGGTGAGAGAAGGTGGAAAGAAGGAGCAAAAACTATAGCAATGAGCATAAGGAGACACGACATTTCTTCATCACTGAGTATGGTCAGATCGCGCCTCTGCGGTCACTCTGACTATCGCATGATCCTGACGTTTTCGTAGTCCCTGTTCAATCATTCGAACTTTTCCTGGAGCTTACGCTTACGTTCTGGAAGTCCTCAGATACACACGTTGTGCCCATATTCACCACAGTAATGACATCGAGCACTGGACTTACGACATTTTTCCCTACTTTCACCACACCAAGAGTCTAAACAAAGACGGCATCTTCCCACCTCTGCTAGTCTCTGTAGTCTGGATTCTACACTTATAAGTTTGATGCAAGAGTCTGAGTAGTGGTGTCCTCTCATTCCTCAGAAGAAAAACGGCATCTCTGCTTCATTGTCGTGCATCGTTCCGAGATTGAGGTTCCTCGTAAGGCAACACGGCGGCGTCTCCTATTCCCGCAAACGAGGTTATCACGAAATGTAGCGCACTGAAGGCACTTGTATCCATTTTTGATCCACTAGGTCTTCTCATTCTATTACTCATCAGATCATCGGAGTGGAAATTCAATATAAGACCTATAGAGCATGGAGTAATCGTAGGATGACCAATATGACGGAGCTACTACAGAAAGGTGGAAGGGTATTAGAGAAGACATGAGAGGTCTGTGGGGAATGTAACAAGATTTCCCTGTGAAACGGAAAGAGCCGCATACGACCTGGTCATCTTCTTCGATGCATCGCAAAGAGTCTTCGTCGCTGTTGCGTACGTAGTCTGTCGACCAGCAGATAGGAAGCACCCTAGCAGCCTAACCTCCGCCAGAGCGACCTTGGCAGCCATGGAAAGAAAAGGTGTCCGTCCCGAGGTTAGAACTCCTCGGTCTAGTCTTGGCGGTGAAATGAGTCCGTTTCATTCGAAGGTGGCCGAAGACTACATCTTTTTCAATACGAATTCTATTGAACTCTCAGATAGCCTTGTACTGAATGCAGTTCAATGGTAGCTCAAAACCGGGTCAAGCTTGAAGATGTAATGCAAGAACTCATTGACGGCCAAATTTCATTTAAGCTTCACGACGTTGATAAAGAAGACAATCCAGCAGACTGTGCTTCCAGAGGACCTACTAGCCTCGGAGTTAACAAATAATATGTGGTGGTATGTTTCGAAATATATAATCATCCCACCGCCCAAGTGGTCTGATACAAATGTGGACTTTGCTACAAAACCAGTAACTAGTACTACACCGTCTCCAGTATCCAGGCGACATAGCGCGAAGATGTAATTTACCGTGAGATTACTAATGGCCTGTGCAGCGCTCGAGGACTCCACAAAGCACAAAGGACCCGATTCTGCTCCTGCTTAGAAATCAGCTTAGTTGATCGCCACGAATTTGCATCAAACCCTGTGCCATGCCGGCACTTCACACCTGGTATCTAAGCTTAAACTACCACCTTTCGAATTCGCAGGGTGGCCATGATATAAAGATGCAGGCTGCCATCGACGCCAAGGAAAATCATTCTCGTAACCTCCACTATCAGGTCTACCAAGCCAGAGTGTAGTATGAAAAAGCCAGTTTCAAATCACGAGTCTCGACAGCTTCGGTCTTATCACAGCAGAAGCGAGCAGGAAAGTCTAGACGCGCCATACGTGCATGGCAACACAGGCCCTGCACGTGGAGATTGTGCAGATTACTCGGCACTACAATTCCTTCTAGTTCAAAACGTGTTTGGCACGTGGAGGAGCTCCGAGAAAAGTTCCGACCATGGTTTCAAGCGACAACGCGCCCAGCTACAAGCTAGGAGGGGAGTTCTCGATAAACGAGCTACTCACTAAGGGAACACCCAATGGTCCCTGCACATAAAAACCTTGAAGAAAAGTTTATCACAACCTTCACACCTTTGGGAAAGTGTTTTCTACGAATGGCTAGTGGTTTCAGAAATATCAACTCTGAAGATGGTCATTCACTGACGAGCTTTGACTTGTGGTCGCTACCAACGATTATTTCAGCAGTAGAACCTCTCAATACACGTCTGAGTACTCCACTGGTAACCATTACTACAAATTCGGATTTGTAGTACGCCTGATCGACCTTAGTGACCTATAATTAACCCCCTATGAGTACGGAGGGATTTAATGTAAGCGACTGGCTGAGTAATCCATAGCCTTGTAATTAAATCATTACTTCATATATACTGTTACAAGACGCACTGAGTAGGTTTTGAGAGTGGCAGAAGGAACACCTTCAAGCTTTTGCTGAGCTTCTTCTTCGTCTTTTTCTCTTTGGCGTTAATCCTGCGCCATCGTAGGGTCAGCTGTTCTTGTCAGCCCTCCACCTCTTTCTATCCACGGCATTTTCATCCGCTACTTGAACTTTGGCGAGGTCAACTTGAGCACTTCTCCTCTTTATAGTTTTTCGTATTTGTTTACCCTGAGCTTCGAATTCCATTGCCTTCCTTACCAGATAATTCTGTGGTCTTCTCACGATATGCTCAAACCATTGCAGACGCTGCTCTCTCACCTTCAGCTGGTTTGGGTCTGTTTGCATAGCCGCCGTCACGTCCTCATTTATGATTCGATTCAGACGCGTCCAACTGCAAGCCTATCTGATCATTCTCATTTCAGCAGAGTGTGGCTGTCTTTCATGGTTTTACTTTCTAGCCAATACTCGAGACCGTAGAGTATCGTGAACCTTGAAACTGCCTGATACATCTTCCCTAGCGCACCGACGGTCACAGAGGATATCGAATAGACTCTCTGCACTTCATCCATGCCGCGTTTACTCAAGTTTTTGCCGTCTAGTCGACGCTGCTATCAACGGCTGGAACACACTCCAGGTATGGGGGTCCTAAACCTTCTCGATGACTTCTCCGAGACCGTCCACATTGACTCCGTGCGCGAGAAACTCGGCCTTTTTCACGCTCTCCGTCAGCACTTTCTGCAATTTCTGTAACTTGTCCTGGAGTTCTCTTCGCTCTCCGATATCACCCCTTCTACGAAAACGGTAGTACTGCTCCTTTGGAATTATTCCTTCAGTGGTCACAGTGTTCGGGAATCGGGTAAGCCACTTCATTCCGCGCTCTCCGAGCGTCTTCCATGCCTCGATCGGTATTCTTTGTCTAAAAGAATATCGAAGTACTCCTCCGACCTACGCCTGACCTCACCAGCCTTCCTCAGGATTGCACCTCCCCTGTTTTAACAGACTTCACTACCCCGGTGTAGTGGGTAGCTCTCGCTTTCTTCAGGGCCGGGCTTCTCTTATACTCGACTCATCTCGTCCGCTCCGTATTTTTTGTCTTCGCTACAGCAGCCCTGGCCTCATGGAAATTCTGCAGGCAGCTAAGTCTCTCTGGAGCTCGTGTCCTTTGCTAGCCCTTGTAAGTCGACTTCTTCTGTTTCGAAACTCGCTGGACCCCATAGTTCCAGAACTATGCTTCCTTGCCCCCTCGGAACCCCTCTCAAGTCTCCTAAGGTCTCTCCCAGCTTTACCCCTGCACATCGCAAGACGACCTTCATGACGTTGCTCCATTTCCGCTGGATCAGCCTTTCGGGATCTTAGAGTACGGCTTACACCATCTTTTCTTCGATTTGTTCTCCTCGTTGCAGCTTCCACCACAGAACCCTCCGTTCCGTTTTTGTCCTTGATTTTTTTGGGAAGATCGACGGCTTCGTCTGCTAGGAGAAGCCTGTCCCGGCAGTACTTTTGTGTCCTTCACAGTTTTGAAAAATCTGGTTCTTTCAAGTACATGATTTATTTCTGTTTTTTTCAATACGAGGCTAGTTTAGGATTCGTAATCCAAGTTGAGTAATTCACAGTACAATCTCGTCGAGTCGGGTGATACATCGCTGTTCGACATGATTATGATAAGGTGGCATAGTTCACACGTCGACGGGGTCGAATAGAGGATAACAGCTCCACCAAAGACATTCTGCTCCCTGGTCCAGATTGGCCCCACGCGCTCTCTTCAATTCGTTTTTTCAAATTTTTCTTTTTTTCTCTAATTATAGCAAGTCCAGGAAATGTTCTTAAGAAATATACGAGCCTGGAGTCTCAAAGGGGAAAATGGATCGGAGTGAGACCGAACCCTGGAGGGTATGATTTTTATCAGACTGAAAAATAATTGTTGGTCGCTTCTTCATGGTGACGCCAGATTCTTTGAAACAAGTTTCTAATCTTTCCGCCATAGTAGTATGGAGAAACTAAGCCCACATTCATACCGCGGAAGTTGAACACACCTGCTCCTCTATCGTTTGCGAATGTTAAGCAATAATGCTGTCTATACTCATACCTGGCACTGTCTTCCTTACAAGTTCCGTCTTGAACAATCAGTTGGCGAGGTCTGTCGTAACATTTGTGCCTCAGAAGAGAGGACGCGTTAAACTGATGGACCTGTCGTCGTTGGTTGCAGTAGTTTGGCGAAGCTGACTACAACCTTCGAGCCACCCTTGATCGGGATTCTCCGTCGACAAAGATTATAATCGGACCAAAAATTTATTACAAAGCAACCGCTAGCGGCTACCCGTCAACTTATTGCAGACATGCAGTTCTACCAGAGAGCCGTGAGCTCACCCGCCGAGCTGTGAGAAATCTTACAAGCTGAGCAAGTGGTGCCCACACGAACAGAATGGTGCCCACAGAACAGAGTTATGCTACTTTGCGGACACGTAAGAACATCTGTCACAGTTTGCTATTCAGAAGTCGCCCTTATGATAGGCTCGAAGAGAGGCTTAATGGAAACGAAAAAAGAGAAGTCTACGTGAATCATACACGGAAGCGTCAAAGTTTGGATGAAGTTCAACAGCCAATGACAATTACAAAAGGTGGCTTTCAACCAAAGTAAAGCATGCTCCCCTTTCTTTCTGAACAAGGCCTCTATTACTACGGCCTTCTGAATTACGTCACCCCGTTGCATCCCACTGACACACACCTGTTGCACCCCTTTCACCTACTATTTGTTCTATTTAGCAAGCAATCGATGAATTTAGTTATAGAGAGTTGTGGTAGTTGTTGCACCTAACAAAGCAGTTTTAAAGAAAGAAGTATGATTTTATATATCGGCATCAGAACCTGACATTACTTTCTTTCACATAAGCTAAACGAGCCAAGCCAACTCGTTGTTTGGCTAACGCCACTGTAATTCTCAGCTAACTTCATGCTTCACATCCCTTCACGCACACCAGACATTCTTCACCAAAAGTTGTAATAAAATTCCGGTGAGCAGCTCGAAGGGTCTCTGCCATTCTTATTGGGTCGTCGTGCATTCGAGTGGGGAGGATTTTTCTCATGATAATAGTCTACTTCACGCGACCATTGGCTGTCCTGTGTTTTTCGATCGGGTTCGTCAGTTTTTCCAATTTTCAACATTCACTACAACTCTCCACTACTGAACCCATCGGTCAAGCAGAGTTTGGTAAATGGAACGAGCAATGTGCCAACGGAATGCAACGGTGTGTCTGTCAATGCATGCAACGGGAACGTTCAGATGTGATGTGATGTCGTTCAGAAGAACATGGTGATGCAGGAATCTTTTACTCCACAAAACGTAGACGTGGCTTACTTCGATCAAAATTCACCTCTTGGAATTGACAACAACTGTTAATCTTAATCCACCCATAGTCGCCGCCATGTATAATTAAAGTGCCACTTTACGTTTTCAATAACCGTCTCTTCAAGCCTAGAATAACGGCAACTTCTGAATAACAAACTTTGGCACATGTTTTGACATGTCCGCAAAGTAGCATCACCCTGTTCGTGTGGGCTCCATCTCCTCAGCTTGTAAGACTTCTCCGCAGGTCGGAGTGTAGACCCGGCTCCTTGGTTGAACTGCATGTTTGCAGTAAGTAGACGGTGTTATTTGCTTTTCAATGGCTCTTTAGTCCAATTAGAATCGTTGTTGACGGGGAATCCCGATCACGGTTGGTTGAAGGTTGTAGTTGGCTTCGTGAAGCTCCTGCAACCAACGACGACAGGTCCTTCCATTTACCGCGTCCTGTCTTCTGAGGCACAAATGTAGCGACAGACTTCGCCAACTGATTGTTTAAGAGGGAACTTGTAAAGAAGACAGTGCCAGGCGTGAGTGTAGAAAGCATTATTGCTCAACGCTCGCAGATGAGAGATGAGCAGGTGCGTTCAAATTCCGCGGTATGAAGTGTGCCTAGGTTTCTCCATATCATTATGGCGAGAAGAATAGAAACTTGTTCCAAGGAATCTGGCGTTACCATAATGAAGAGAGCCGTGAGCGAGGGGGACCCATGAATAAAAGAGGCTCATAGTAGCCTCGAAAAAAAATTTTCAAATACTTCTCATCGAGTGCCTTTATATGGAACCACAGTAGTCTCGGTGCGCATTCTTCTTATTGCCTAGCCCTCATCTAAATAGATGTTGTACTTAGTACTCGTATGTTGTTCAAAGCATAGATTCAAACGTCTTCGAGCTGTAAGGCGGGCCTTCGGTCGTAGTGGACCACCATGTGAGCACTCTTCGCAATCGTCGCGTCCTCATTCTGTATTCAAGAAGGCTCACCTAGTTAGTCAATCTCTCAAACAGATGAATGATATGGCTTGAGTACAAGTTAACCGATCTCTTCAACTACCAATAACTTCACTTCTTAGGCGGGATGTATGCATTGATAAGTATTCTTTGTATCCAATGATGATATATATTCCAGGTTTATGCATTGGTCTTGGAGGACTGATATCAACACTTTCAACGCAACAGAGCTCGACACACATGTTTGATTTTGATGTTTGGTTCGCGAATATTTTTCTGTCTAAAGAATCATGAAGGGAAGAGAAACACAAGTACAAGCCCCAACAGCAGGTTAGGAAGCGTGACAGGGATTAGGCACTTTGCAAAAGATTCGTGTGAGAAGAGAGCTTAGGCATGTTCTAGTGCTGCCGAAGAAAAGCGAAGCCTGAAGATGCACGACTCTTGGGATACCAGCTTTGATTGTTAGTGTTAATGTCAATCCTCAATTGTTTCCTTCTCAAGGGTTGTAGTGTTGTGGAAGAATTTTCGCTTATGTTTTTGAGTGCATTAAAGCACGACGTCATCCTAGCGACTATGGAAACACGGACCACTCAAGGTTCTTACCACTTAACTGATTGTAGGCCTCTCACACAGCAATTATCGTAGAAACTCCGAAAGTGGATGTAAAATTATCGGAGTCCTTAGGTTGTAGTGATCATATCGCTACCAATCTTTCTCAAAATCGGTGATATTGTACATGATCCATGTCTGAATGATCACGGTCTGTGAGCTGAAGTATTACACATTACTTATTCCAGCTTCCGAAGAATCATATGCACAAGGGACTTTGTCTTATCACTTCCTTAACAAACTAACATATTACAAAGCCAGCGGGTAGTTTTTTCGCTGCCTATACTATCAGAGGCGCATCCTGTGGAGTGTATAAGCAAAGGAACAAATAAGTAAGTAAATAAATGCATAAGTAAATCACCATAAAAGCAAGGCATAAAAAACATAAAAATTAGTATATAGCATCTAAAACTAAAGTAGCAAACGTGAGAAGGATAAAACTCGAGCCACTTCCGAGGGAGCTGTCCGCGCTACAGAAAGTGTCCCTGTGCTGAAAGGTGGTGCCCTTTTAGGTCTTGCGGAGGTTGCGGGTTCGCTTCGCTCCCTTCGTTGTCGCAGTTTTTGCACAGCACCCTTCTGCCTCGATAGACTATCGTTAGGCTTTAGGCTATCGTTAATGCTCATCGCACGCACTTATGGCAGAAAATTTTGCAATAATTTATATGACTACTAATTGCCTCCAAAGGTGGAACACACGAGAGAAGTCGCCTCGGTATAGACATGTGTAAATTGATGAAAAAATCAGGAAGTATTGTAAAGATGTGTTATGTGTTTTCTCATCCCTGTGTTCCCCATTTTCATACACAGGTGAACGGATGATACTAAACAGAGAGGAAAAACGATGAGCCGCACCGTACTAGTGCTGGATGTAACGTTACAGATGTGAGAAATGTTTCACCGATACAACTCGCATGAAGGGATGGATGGAAGTGATGGTTCTTAATGCTCTTTACAATCTTCTCACTTGATGCTCGATTAACTTGATGACTAAAAAGATTAATGACAGCCGAGTCACCTTTTTTAATCGAGATCGCTTCATATCTAGGCGAAATAGGCGTATAGCCTATCGTGAATCGAGAGATTGGGTGGTTTGGGGGAGTTGCGCGATGCAGAAATAGCGCTGTGTAGCGGCGCCCAGATAGCAATTGAAACCTATGCGATCCAACAACAATTTAGCTACGAAAAGCAGCGCCGAACGACGTAAATCGCCCAGTCCCATTACGAACGATGTTACGACGCAATTTCTGGATTAGGCAACTAGTGAGCGGAGGTCGAGTTGATCGACCTTAAGGAAAGGCCAGCTGACGGATGGGACGACTCATAGCTGTCACGATTTGCAACTTTTTTTGCTGTTTCCTCTCAATAAATCTTAGATAGAGATGAACTTTTCATGTATTCGTTACCACTACTGGCTTGCTCTAAAATAAAATTATCGAGACCAGTTAAGTGATTCGCTGCGCTCTAGTTTATAGAGTAGAAGCTGGAATGCCATACTAACGCCTGTCATTCCTCCTTCCCCCTTTCGCTTATAAGATGATTAGTTAATAGCCCCATATCGAGTAGTACAGATCGAAGCAACAGAATCGATGATCTTTTCCGCTACTTCCACAGCTATACTGTCGCAATATAACTTCTTTCAATTTTCTCGAGGTTCAAAACGAAGATTATGCGAACGATCAATCACACAACAAATCGATGTAAACAAAATTGAGTCAGTTTGAAGCGCTTTCGGACAGGAATGTAGCGATGGCTTTCAACTTTGCTTACTTTCATGCCCTCCATAGCTGCCTTGTCTTGTTACGCTTGCATAATTTGTTCTCGGCCGAGCTTCCTTCTGAATGTGTCTGGCTTCCAGAGACCGCTTACTCATTAATTCATACTTTGGTAGAAGCAGATAAAAACAAGCAGTGTTGTGAATATTATTTTGCAGCAAAAAGTTAACAACATAACTAGCTACGAGTATGGTAAATACTTTGAACAGACAACAGTTCAATTCGTCCCCTGCTAAGCGTGAAGGCATGTGATCGACTCATACGGCTATCCCATCAACTATATCAACACCATCCAGAGACTATTAAAGCCAGTCCAGAAACCAGAAACCGTCACTCACTCACAGGCTCAAAAAGTCTCTGGTTTTCACTCTATTTGTCAAATTTAGCCTACGTGAATTATGGATCAGTGGCGTTGAATTCAAAGTCCACTGTTAAATACCAATATTGCATAGGTTGTTGGTTTTCGAGACTTCCGTTTCACCTTTGGGTCTGCGACACAGGTCCGGAAAGTCTTTGGCATTTTTCTTTGGTTCTTTGGAGTAACAACACGAATAAATAGGCTCTGAAGCCCCAACGAATCTCAACCCCGACTTCAGAGTCGTCTTCATTATGGGATTTAATCGTGTCGTACCCTAAGGCAAATCAATTCTCGTTAACACGTTTACTCATACGTGAATGAAGTAGTCTGTTCTACTCGTCAATGAAGTGCTCCATGTTTCCCCTGCTACGTAATATGAGCCTTACTCAAGTGGATATTTTACTTATTTTTATTTAGAATACACTCCTAAGAGTGTGCCTGAGTAAGGCAGAAAGCGGGAAATAACACAAATAGGCAAGGGGAAATTCAGCGCCTTACATATTGGAAACTAAAGAACTGATCTCGAGCAAAAAACAAAAAAAGAAACATAAATAGAAAGCAGAAACAAAACAACTCAGGAAAATCCAAATCAAATCGTAGGAATGTAGCACCGAATAGATGATTGATGGACAGTGATTCTTACAGTACTCACGATAACGTCCCAGATGAAGCAGATCTTCAAGCAAATCCTCGGTCACTGGTGGTGAATATTCTTCCAACCTCAAGAGTTACCTGGCACGGTCTATTCTGATAAGACGGAAGAAAGCACAGCACACACTTGGTCCCCTGATAGTGACAAGAGATCAATGAAGTGGTGGATGGCGCTAGGGATAACGTCACTCAACAGAGCACAAGGGCATGCAAGTCAAACCACGAGATCAGATTTTCGGATGTTAGGTATTCCCCCCCCCCCCCCCCCC
>UZAF01019500.1:0-23538 GCA_900617895.1 Haemonchus placei | reverse complement strand
TTTTTGGACAGTCAATTTCTCATTTCCAGGTATGGATTCCTTTGGCAACTGCGTTCGTCCACAAGAGACCTCTGCTTATCTCGCTCGACAGAAATGCTTACATTGATAAGTTAGCTTTTGACGAGATGACGAAGAACATCGAAATACCTGCCAATCATGATTGATAGTTTCCTCAAGGCGATTCTCCTCTTTGTGGAACAAGCTGCAATTCCACTGTTCTTTTAATATAAGATAAAATCAGGAAGACGAAAGGAAAGTTTCCAAGATGTCGAAGAGTCTACAGGTTCATCCGTTTTTGAGTTATTGTTCACTTAACTCTTCGTCTGTTATATTCAATCGGCTTGTTCTTGTCTGGTTTGTCTGAATTTTTTGTTGTGCATACAGCCAAGTAGAATCTGAGAACCTAGAAAACCTCAGGCGTTGTAGGCTCGATTGTGTAGTGGTTAGTGCTGGAAAGCGAAGAGTAGTATTAGTGACTTTCCGTCAGTGTCAGAACGTTCATATGGAGCATCATGTGCATCCTCCCACTGAGAATTCAACCCTTTTCCTTCATAGCGCACAATTGCGCGCGATCGGGTGCTGTGGGGGCGACGCGATTTTCGGGACCAAGTACCCACACCCTGACTGCGGTACGCTGTCATAAAGGGCAATCTAGTCATCCAAGCTTACATTCTTTTCTCTTTTCGTGATTTTACACCCTGATGGGATCACAAAAACGTTAAGCGAAAGTGCTCGTCTGGTGATGAAGCAGTGCCAGCGACAATTACATCTAAAGCACAACAACTATTGTTTGTAAAATTGTTATGTTTTTGAAATGCTGCTAATTTTGAAGGAAATGTTTTATTTTGAAATGTTGTTAGTTTCATTAGTGATGTTTCAGCTAGTTGGCTCTTGTGAAGTTATTGTTTTTCGCCCCTCGTAATTATTATCAGAGCAACTCACCTGAATTGATTCCTCGTATGTAATTGATTCACTATCTTCTATCCAAGGAATGTTGAATACGTAAATGCTAATTAGGTGTCGTTGCTATAGACAAAGCGATTTTGTCGTAATTGTAGGATCGTACTTTTTTGGACGCCTTTTAAAATTCGCTCCTTTTAAATGTTTCTATAGGCTTAGGGTTTAGCAAGGATTATGCACCTACATGTACTAACTTTTTAATTTCTCTTTTACTGCGATAGTGGCTGCGCTAGCTTTGTTCAGATTGTTGACTTGAATGAAAGTTTTATTATTGTTTTTGTTATGCTATTTTCCTTATGGTTTCTCTTTGTTGTTTAATTATATGAAATAAATCCATTGTCTTGAAATCGATATGAAGGTAGAAAAGATTGACGTCGAGAAAGTGCTAAATCAGTAGTTCTAGAAATCGCATATCCTGAGGAATTTATATAAATTTTTGCCACCTCACGCCTCCACTGACTCGGCCATATATTCTGTTCTATGTTGTTAAACTACACAGCCTTCTCAGTGATATAACTGGACATCTTTTTGCAGTCTTGAAAAAACAGTGGAAAGTCATTCTCTGCACTAACGCGTGCGTTGTACGTCCACGACTGCTCATCTGTGTAGATGGAGTCGTTCAGCAGAATGTTTGATGTATAGGAGTGAGATAGTTTACTCTAGATTTCAACACTGGGACCGCTTTGAGGGCACCCGCTTGATATATTTCACTTGGGGGACGAGCGATTCGTGCGATTCTGGGTGCGCGCGACAAATTGCGCGGCAAAATTCGCGATGATTCAAACAGCTCTGGCGTCTATCATTGGGGCACAAACTTGAAGTAGAGTACTTTGATAGGGTTGGACAATCCCACTAACCTACTTTACTTCAAATTTTGGCCCAATTGGTAAACGTTGCAGTCGTCCAAATCGCACCGAATTTCGCCGCGCAATTCGTCGCGCGCACCCAGAATCGCACGAATCGCAACACACCCATTTCACTTGAGCAGAATTATTAGTGATTGACCATAGCCTCGCCCACCTTAGTGACACCTCGCCTACCTAGGAACCCAGGAAAGCATTCTAGAAGGGTTTTGAACAGAGTTATGAAATTTTGATCTCACATTAGCCCCGCCCGCCTTAGTACAAGCCCTGCCCACTCTGGGGATTTGACCACCTTCCTCTTATTGCCCTTTATCATTTCTTTTCCGAGTACTAGAACATTTTCAATACAGTTATTAAATTTTAGAAAAAAAGAACCCAACATATAAATGCATGCCCCGTCCACCGTGGACAACGGTTGCGTATTCTCAGAATTCACGAGGCCTTGCTGCTCCTTTTTTCCTGACCTTTACGGTTTAGCTGAATCGAGCTATGAACTTATGTGGTAGGTGCCGCTCACTGCGGAAATGCTCCGCCCACCGTTGTCCCTCCGTCCCTCCCATCCCTCACATTATCTCTTTTTTTTCACGACGTCTAGGTTGTGTAAGAGTTTGTAAGATGCAAGAGACTGTAAGAGTCTGTAGGTAGAGGAGCGACCGTAGTCTCAGGAGTATTGGGGCGTGGGAAACATAGCTGTCTGGGAAAGAAGTGTCTGAGAAGTGAGATCTTATCAGCTGAGTAGGGTTTAGTCGAAAATGGGAATCATGGATCAAAGGGATCCGCTTTTCCTTTCATTGTGCAACATTGCTCAACCTCGCGCATGGAAATTTCTGCTTACTGTATCATGACTCATCATCACCCGTTTTTAAGGCTCGGCGCCAGCTTCTCGAGGAGTGCAGTCGACAGCGACTACGTCCCACCATCAAGCTCGCCGTTCACTGAATTCCAAGCTATATTGCCTCAACTGCTCGAAACACTTGCTGATCTCTAAACTCCGTACGACCAGACTGATCTCTTTATTCACCGCAGTTACTGGCGAACGACATATTCATACATGTTTGTGCAGAAGTACGAGGTTAGCGGTGCGGGGAATTCTGCACCATATTACTGGTAGGAGCGAATTCTGACAACAGGAGGATAGGCTAATAAATAGTTATTTTGGTTCCGATGAACCTCAACGAGAGAATGACGCTTGATCAACTTCGTTTGTGTGATCATGACCTTTTGACCTATGTGAACGGCGGCTGCCTTCCATCGATTACTACGTAGTTATGATAGTTTGTCTGTATCAACCTCAACCTATGATAGTGTATTGGTATTGCCCCAACCATGTAATATCACTCTCGCCATGTTTCATTTACTATTTCGTCACTTTACTCTATTTTTTTCTATATCCTCTGTGATGAATCGTGTGTCATGTGTTTATGGAGAAAGTTTTATTCGACGTCGAATTAGCAGAATTAGTAGTAGAGGCCTATGTTGATGATTGCAAACAAACCGGCGCCAATTATGGGAATAAGAAAAGGTGATTTCAGAAGAATTTTTAACTGTAGCGTTCTTGAGTTTTGGCTAGCCTAAGTAAGCTCGCTATTGTGTTGAGTTATGGAAAATACTTTAGCAGTCGCCTGATGTCAGTAAACACTATTTACTATTCCTCACTATTCCTTGCACGTTTTATCCGCGTATCTTTTCTTTATTTTTACTATTATGTCTGTTGTTATTTACTCATTTTCCATGCTTATGAATTGGACGCTGAAGAAGATTATGCCGGCGGAAGAATTTTGGGGTCTAGAAGACCGTCTTCGGTAGTGTCTGGTACCCTCTCGGAGTTTTGTGTAAAATCGCCGTTCTCTTCGCCTTCGTCGTATGGTATGTTGACCGGCTCTTTGTCTGCAGCCAGCGCGGCTCTCGCGACTTCTTGCCGTTCCCATCAGATAACATCTTCTCGACAGTCCCGCACGAGCTGTTTACAGGTTCAAGTCGGTTGCCACGAAGTTAGTTCTGCTAACGGATTTTTGATATTTCGCGGAGCTCCGACTTCTTGACTTCTCACGTTTTTTTGCAATCAAACATCAAAGGAGTGCTAGGGATCCAGTTTATTGTGAAAAAACGCAGTTCCCACAGTGGTACGGGCCGTCGTCACCTCAGTTCTGCCTCCTGGAGCAGAAACTATCGTACCGTGTTATGTAGCGTAGCGGATGCTTCACAATCTTCCTCCTACCTTTGGACTTCGTCGAATGCCCTAGGAGAAGATAACGTATTTGTGTCCCCCGCTGTTTTTAGCAGTCAATACCCGCATCTCCTCGTGACTGACCCTTCTTCGTCAGTGCAGGTTATCTTCAAGGATCAGCGCCTAGCCGGAGCCTTAACTCTCTCAGAAGCGGAGGATCGCACATTGTCGGAAACCCTTCGCTATTTTAGTACACCTGTGCTTGCAACAGCTGTAGCTATCGGAGCCGATTGCTCTTACACTAGAAACGATCTTTTTGCATAGATTTGTCTAACGCCGAAGTGAATGGCGCACAGAAGTCTCACGCCGAAGTGAATGGCGCACAGAAACGTCAATTGCAAAATTTATTCGAAGAATTTAGCGACCGTGTTTCAACTTCATCTTATATTTGGGTTCGTATGAAATATCTCCGATAGTAAACAAGGCGACCACTGGGATTCCTCCTACCAAGTACAGGCCTACCCGCATTCCAACTCACTTTCGGAAGGAGTCAAATGAGCACATTCAATCTGGACGAATAGTCGGGAGCGACACCCCTTGGGGGCATGGCTTTTGGACAAGAAGAAAGATGATTCACTGAGAGTATGCTTGGATTCTCGACCTCTCAACGACGTTACTATACCAGATCACTATCCTTCGCCTCGTATTGAAGACTTTCTCGAGAAAGCAGCAGGAAATCAAATCCATACCACCTTAGATCTGGCGTCGGCGTATATGCAACTGCTACTTGATCCCACCAGTCAAGCCAAATGACTCATCGAAGGTCTACCAATTTGTTATTCGTCCATTGGCCTGCGCAATGCTGGCGCATACTTCTCTCGCGCATTGTCTTGCAGGTTCAAAAGGGAATTGCTTTGGATGATATTATTGTTTTCAACGAAGACCTTCCTTCCCATCTAAACTCACTGCGCGAGATCTTTGAGCGCCTCTTCTCCGCAATCGCCTCCTAAGCGTGTTCATATGAACTATGTTAAGAAGTGCTTCGAATATCCGGACCCGTGTTCACTTCACCATGGATGTCCAGCAAAGAGGCAGCTACTCTTTCCCAGCATGGCACCCCCGCTCGATTCACTGGATATCTTCAGAGGGAGAGAGCTCACCCCTCCATCAACGTTTGACTCTTCTTCTTCGTCACATGGGCATGACTCGTTTCCGCAAAAGAAGTTCTACTGTTTGATCATGCCAACATTACTTTTCCTTGTATTCTTTTCTTTTGTTTTATTTACAAAATTAACTTAATGCATTATTTACTATTTCATTCTCGTAATTCGGTGCGTTCCTGTTACCGTAAAAACGTCAATGTTTGTGCATAGTGTCGCCCTGTGTTCATCAAGTCCCTTGCAGATAAGTTTTCTTGTGCATGAACTCTGCTGAATCCGATATTACCGCAGGCACTGAGCCACCCGTGCCCTCTCAAGCTGACGATCAAGTTGAGAAAATGGATCAATCAGGTAGCGCAGCCCCCATTTTACGCGGCCCCCCATCGTGTACCTTTTCTTCGGCTCCGCTGCCAGTTCTCGAGAAACTTCTGTTCGAAGACGACGATAGTGGACCAGAACTGTTTGACATCACTGACTTGGTTACCATTGTCCCAGCGCAGAAACTAGAAGAGCTAATTTTATCGCCAGATCTTTAACTCACCGATTCACGCGCAGAATCCTGTCACAACCGCAGGAAGGCCTCAGCGCAGAAATGCTCCTCGCCGAAAGTCCGAACAAGCCTTTGACGAGAACATCGCATCCATTCCTCTCCCACCAGGGTTTCCGCAGACAGGCCATTTTGAAGCAGATGCTTCTCAAGAGCACTCCGGAAAGCGTCAAGTGATTTCGTCATTTTCTTCGTCCAATGCAACCAGTGCGTCTGTCGCAGATAAACCAGAAACCTCGTCAAATTTTCGTATGCAAGCGTCGTCAACCGCGAAAAAGCCGCAATCGCCGATCAAGCAGCAGGATAACAACGCAGCCGAAGCCGAAGTTTGTCGTCAGATCGTCACCAGCTTTCTACGGAAGAACGTTCAGCCCGCGTCAAACGCCGTCATAATCTTCTACAAGGAGCAATCTCAAACCCTAGCGCACTTCGCCAGCGCTTCTTTCGTGGACCTTCATACAGTGGATTCCGCTCAAGGTCGCGAGAAGGACGTCGTCATTCTTCTCACGACTCAGACGGGTTTCGACCCCTGGAGAGTTCCTCAACGATTCGCAACGACGTGTTGTCCAGATGCCGCCATGGCCAACTTGTTTTGGAGCACGAAAAGTCTTTGGCAGGCTTGTCCTTTTGGTCTGGTATCTCCCAATGGGCTAATGACCGCAGGGCCGTTACTACAGCAGCGGCTCTTCCAGATCTCCTGGAATAGACGGCTCACGTCTCGTTTTCCAAACAAAAGATGAGCTTTTCTCTTTTTTCACCGTCCCTATTTCTAAGTCCGAGACTGGTTTTTTGGAATGAGGGGAAATGTAAGAGTCTGTAAGTGAAGGAGCAACCGTAATCCAAAGAGTATTGGGGCGTGGGAAACATAGCTGTCTGGAAAGGAGGTGTCTGAGAAGTGAGATCTTATCACTGAGTAGGGTTCTAGTCGAAAATTGGAATCATAGATCAAGGGAGCCGCTTTCCCATTCATCGTGCAACCTTGCTTAACCTCGCGCATGAGAAATTCTGCTCACTGTATCATGGCTCATTTCATCACATGTATTTAAGACTCGCCGCCAGCTTCTCGAGGAGTACAAACGACAGCGTCTACAGTCCCACCATCAAGCTCGCCGTTCACTGCTACAGCACCTCCTGCTCATCACCTCTGGCCCCCACGACTTCCTAGCTATAGTGCCTCAACTGCTCGACTCACGTGTTGGTCTCTATACCCCGTTCGAGAAGACTGACCTCTTTATTCACCGCAATTACTGATAAATGATATATTCATGCATATGTTATGCAGAAATACGAGATCAGCGGTGCGGGGAATCATGTTGTTGTGAAACCTAGTCGAGAAGTTTTGCCCAAAACACCCCTGTGCATGCTCCGCCCCTGTGGCTGAAGTTCCGCTTGGCTCGCATGTGCTCTCTTGGTCTTGCGCTATGCCCAACCCATCTCACCCTAGACCCCACCTCTACAAGTGCTTGCTTCTTCAGGTAATGTCGGATTCCCGTGCAAACAAGCAGTCAGAGAGATAAACAGAGAGACAGGACACATAGACAGACAGTCAGGCGCGAGAGCTTTATATACATGTGGTATAATTTTCGTTAATCTATAGATACTACGAATTCTACGTTAATCTATGGATGCTAGGAACTTTACGAAAGTGAGCGCAGCCCTAAAGGAAAATTCGATGCACAACTATGGATCCTACGGTACGTGTGCGAGGTCATCTGGCATGAAGATCGACGTCTAATTCAGATTACTGGAAAAGTGAGTGACAGTGGCCGCTTCGTGATTCGTTCAAATGATACGCTTACCAGAAGCCAACAGAAGTCGTCTCCTCCTCGAACGTAATCGGAGGTGATCCACTCGCTGCTACCGGGGAGCGAGAGCGCACAGTGAGAGGATTGCCTCGAGTAATCAAATTACTAAGGTTCGGCCGTGGGCATTGTAGTGGAGGGATCAGCTTTTGGTGACGAGGGAATGCTTGAAAATGAATAGAATGTAAGAAAAGCCGTCGTTGAGAAAGCGTTGGTGGCTCCTACCGAATACTCATCTTGCTGTCGCAATGTGAGGTCCACCTAGAGGGCTGAATCAAATATGAAATTTTAGAGTAATTCTTACAATAAACTTTGTTAACATGTGATACATTCCATTTATACCTCTAATTATCCTGGGGGCACCGCTCACAACGCTTGTACTTTCATAACCTTTGAGCAAGGGGTCACTTGGTTTTTGCAAAACTTCATCTACACTATGATAAACTGCACATGCCTTTGAAGCTCCTACGGAACCACCTTGAAGTTGTTGCCTCCCTCGTAAAATTTTCGTCTATATTTTGTCCATTTTTGAAACCACACCTCTTTCGCAAAAATCGTATATTTGTTACCGGTTCTTTTACCGTGTTGACCTTCTTTCCTTATCCCCTGGAAGCTGTCGTCCATTGCAGCTGATGATTCCTCTGTCTTTCCAACCAAAATGTATTTTTACAAGCTTCGAGAGAGTTACGATGTGTAACTGATCTACCCATCAAGGCTGTTCCCATAAATTCAAAAGAATTAGTCCGAGAAGCCTAGGTTTGTAGTGAGAGCTCCCATATCTAATTCGGTTATGACACTTATTCTCGCCGAAATATTGAAATTGCAGTCTTACGGTACTTGATGGAACGGAGTTTATCAGCTTCACAGCTACTGCCGTCTGATTTTTTGGAATTGCTATTATCAACTTAAGAAGATGTAAGTTTTTTTTGAATGATTATGACTCAATTCCCGCTAATTCTCTGCTTCTATGAGCAGATGAAGTGTGATGTTGAGTGGAATTTCACGCTCCACAATATTACTTGCCTGATGAGCATATTAATTACCTTCGCTAAATTTTCTAGCTTCTTGAGACGGTTTCAACTAGCAGCCCCTACTTCACAGAGGTTGCCACGAATGAAGGAAAACAACGAATTACAAGGAATAAGCGCAGAAGATTGCTTAAGCCTTCAATTTTCCTGCCATAGCTAATGATTTCGATACTTATTCCGGTTGGGATGACCGAAAGTCTATTCGTTGGTAGAACCCTTGACCGAATATCGCAGCAGTCCCACAAGGTAAAAGCTGTGAGATTTCTATGGAACTTCGTGTGGAGACCTAGGCGAGACTTACCGAGGGTATTACGATAAAATTTAGGAAGTTGCTTTCGAATGGGGAAGGTAAAATTGCTAACTTAGTTTTTCTGAAAAAGTTATGAGGGCTAGAATTTTGATTGGATATAGTTTCAGTGGTAGTACACGGTGCTGGCACTACAGGAGGCGCCCCCTTTTGGAGAGGGTAGTGTTCTCCTTTCCCAGTTGGAGTTTGTGTGTTCGCCTCTAGGTCCTCAAGGTTGGGGTACAGTATGATTTAGTCCCAACTAGATCAAGAATGAGTAGGAAGGACGATTGCCTGGCTCTAGTTCACACCTGTTTCTAACCTATGGGCTTCATTTGCCTCCGGTACCACGTCGAGAGGGAGAGGGCATTAGAGACAGTTTAGCGGTAGTCAACAACAAGGTGGGTGGGAAGTGTTATGTAATTATCATGCTATCAAGAACAAATGGATCTAGAAAGCTGATTTTTTGATTTTCAATTGTATGACTATGGATCGCAACAGTCTTCGACATTTCAGACTGTGGTCAAGGCGAAAAGCCGAAACGTAAGTCGATTACAAGTCTGTCTGCCATCTTGGTTACAGATTTAATCAGAAGTCTCAAGAGAACTGTTGCCATGCCAAGATTGATTTGTAGTGGAACTTGGATACTTTTCAGTAACCTATTCGCTTAGAGCTGTTCACTGATAGCCTACTAGCCTTCGAACTAACGCAAGCATTGTCTCACATTTCTGAGGGTCATGAAAGGACACAGCGACTATGGGTTGCTGAACGCGGACCAGATGGAACACTAGGGTCTACCCCTATGGATCACAGCATTTGGCGGCCGTTGGAGACAGGCGTCCAAAGCTACAAAACTCTCAGGCCCCTACAAAATGACAACGCACGTCGGAATTTCGCTTCAGAGACTCATTTTCGAAATTTTAGTCGTATGAGGATGTAAGTCGAATACAAGTTTGTTTGTCATCCTGGTCACAGGTCCACATGTGTCGCCTGCTTCCAGGTTACTCATCAGATGTATTTCCGAGATTACATCTTCTGGATACCGTTTGCTTCACTTCCCTAGGCGCCACTGTTTTGAAAAAAGTTTGCAACTTGTTACTTTGAGAAGAGTTCTTAACTTATGATGATCTGAAAAAAGCAGTCATTGACTTCTTGGAGTCATAGTTCCCTGACTTCTGACCAAAATGCTTCAGTGATTTGCTCAAGAGATAAGAGAACGATATCTCTTTGGTGAATTCATTTCTAGCACCTGAATAACGTGAAAGATTCTAGAAATAGATTTAAAACGACTTTCTTCGCCGATTTGTCTTAGCAAACTAATACCATAATCACTCTAAAGACAGTTATCTCCTATTTGGATGATTGTAGCGAGGCAACATCCATAACGCGCTGAATTTGTTAGCAACATGATCCCTTCATACATTTTTAGTTTTTTCATCCAGGAGTATTTAGAACTTATTTATTCTCTGTGTGTTTTAATGTTGTAGACGAATAGAAGGATCTGTCTTGAGTAAGTGCAATGGGAGTAAGCGATAATCTGAAGCGATTACTCAAATAAATGTCAGAAAATGTTGTAAAAGCTTATATTGAGAAAAAGCCACGCTGTGCAACAAACTCAACGGCAAGAAGTAAACCCACAGCCCTCACCTGACGAGAAAGAACACTACTCCTGCGCCACTAGGGCTCTAGCTGTAGCGTTGGGAGCAAGTGCGCACTATTATTATTATTATTTATTACATGCACAGAACTATTACTGAATTTTCAGCAAAATCGGAAGGGTCATAATTTTTTTGAGGAACTCAATCAACAATCTCCATTTCAGCACTCGTAAACAACTTTCTGGACCCTATCGATATACCCAGGTCTCTTTTTGGACTTGCATGAGAATTCGGAACCCTTCCCTGGCCAAGCATTAGCCTGCATACGGAAAATACAGATAACAACTTTACTGATAAGGTATAAATTATGCTAATTTCGATCATCATACTTCATTGCAAAACAACCTGGTGATCACAAAATCAATACGTACAATGAACAACATCACGTATGGTGCATTTGGTCTGAGAGCCAGGAGGGAGAATGACTAGACGGTTGTGGGAAACATCAATATCTCGAACAATGAGATAGTTGAAATCGATATATACATTTGTAACATCAACANNNNAAAAGGAAGACCCAATCGGATATAAAACTTTTAGAAAAAAGAAATCATATTCTTTTCTAGAATTTCGGTGCTTTCAAGGTACAGTGTGCATATAAACTTCTTTAGGAACGGTGCGGCCACGAAGTGTTATCGGTCGACGTATGAGAGGACCTACGCAAGCTACGAAGAAGATGGAGAACGTCCGTTGCGAGCGTCCGTCGAAAGTAGGTCACCCCACCCATTCCGCGCGCGGCGCACTCCAACTGAGGTCTTGACATGACATTAGAGTACCACCAAGTGTCAGAGGAGCGATCGATTTGCATTTGTCCATGTTATCTTTCCTTTGGCTGACACCTGTGGGCCAAGCGCAAGTCGTATGCCCCACAGACAACTGCGACGTTTGTCAAAAATCGCGGGCTGACGTGTCGCATGCGACGGTTGCGGCGTGACCTAGATTTGACGGACGCGCGCAACGAAGCGCACCCGAAGAAGATACGTTCCTCACTGTGGTAAACTGCTTGACGGCCTTTACTCTATCTAGAAGAGCGAACTCAAGGGCTCTACTACTAGCGTTAGCAATGGTAAAACAGCAGCACAGAAGAAAATTTTGTCGGAGCTCTGCTCAACAATGATTAATCCATTGACGACATCTTGACGCGCATGCGCTTCAAGCCTTGCATACCGGGACCGAGTGACGCTCACGCGCGTCAACGTTTTCTCACCACTCTTTTCTTGCGAGTTCGCGACTTTTTAGATTTTTTTTTGCGTTTATTCAATGACAAAGAATTAAGACTTTTACAAACAATGTGGTCCATGATCGGGGCAAATATGGTTTGTTCCAGCAAAGATTTTCCAAACCTTGTAAGATGTCAGAACTTTGAAAAAATTAAATTGAACTTTGACTTTTATTCCAGAACAAACTTATAAATCATAGAAATAATCACAAGTAATTCATAATAAGGTGTAATAACTCCAAGAAATCACGTTTCTACTTGACGAGACTTGTGTTTTTATTGAAACAATGCANCTTTAGGTGCCTCCTACAACACATGTCGCATGGAGTGAGAATGGTGACTCGAAGCGTAGCTGTAATCAACATTTAGCAGAGATACGACCAATTCTAAGTTTGAAGTCATTCAGACTGATATTCTTCGCAACATCTTTGTGCACTTCCAAGCGTCTGCAACAGCTGTTTGCGTAATTAGGTGGAAAAAATCTTCTTGTACCACTTCATGATTTGCGCTTATATGGAGTGTAAGATGCCATCTGATCAGACAGTTCGACGAAACCCTCCATTAAATTGTAGTTATCCACGACTTCCGGTTTCTGGAACGTTCCGTCCGCTGCGTCATGTTTTGTAGAGATCATATACAGGTCTGTTTCATCTCTCCATTTGAGCATAAGATCTCCATTCCTCTTTTGCTTGCAACAAAGTCGGCCTCTCTTCAACTTCATTTCAACTTGATTTCTTTAGAAATCTCTTTTCGGTTCCTCCTGAGAGTTCCAACGCGGTGGCCCCTTCTTGATATCAATTTCTCGGCTAATCCAGAGTTGGAGTAGAAATTGTCCGAGCAGACGATGCGGCTTTCATCGAGGTAACCTTCGGCAGAAATTTATCAGCGAGTGGTTCGTGTCTTGATATATCTTTGCTTGCATAGATTTTTATCCTGACTGTATGGCCACCTCTAGCGCATAACTTGAACAATTTGATTCCATATCCGTGCCATTTAGCAGGCTTGTATTGCCTAAGAACGATTCTTCCTCGGAATTGAGTAAGGGATTGATTAATACACACCTCTTTCTCGACTGAGTAAAATTTGGCCGTTGTCTCTTGAACAGATGTATGAACCGCCTGATTTTGTATAACCGGTCGCCGTCAAATTTTTCACTGTTGCCAAAAGGAGGTACTTCAACAGCTCCTCGAACCTGTTTCTAGCCATAATTTTGAAAGCAACGGCCTTACCACCAAAGCCTGGTCGCGAACTCCAATAATAAACGCGGTATTATAACCAATCCCAATTGCAGACATAGTCCAACAAATCCTCTCACTTCTTCACAGTCAGTTTCTTGAAGGTCTTCACTGCAGTGAGTTCCTAACGGTTGGTCTCCTTAACAATAAGATCCAAAGTCTCGTCGTTCAAGAACAGTTCGAGAAAATCTATCGATTCTTGGCAAGTGAGAACTTCATCATTTGGGCCGCAGCGACCGTTGAAAATCCAAGGATCATGAGGTGAGACACGACTATTCCACGACGAAATACTCTCATTAAGAGAGTCCTGCTCTTCTGATTCATCTGATTTCTTCTTCACGTATCTCATCCACTTCATCTCAGTTGTTCCTTAAACTTCCTCATCGGATACGATTAGATGTGCGTTGAAATCCAATGTGTACTCAGCATCGTATACGACTATAGTCATTTTATAGGTTTGCTTTTGAAATCTTGCCGTTGATGTTATAAAAATTTGAAATTGGTCAGGCGACTACGTGGCGCATGGCTTGTCTGCACTCTCTTAGCGAAACAACGTCAATTCACGTATTTCAGGTTTCACTAATGACAGGGAACTTGTCTTACTACCCCCAGTTCTCCCTTTCTACAGCCGTCTAGGTCTCTAGGTAGCAATTTCCTATCTTTGTTTCACAAGTGCCACAAAGCTCTTTCTACTTCGCTAAGAGGGAGCAGACAAGCAGTGCACCCCTGTCAGCTACTTTTTTCATTTACCAATATAATACACTTTTGATGTTGCCTCTCAGCTCTGGCTTCCAAAAAATGCACCTCGTAGGACATCTCAACGTGCAAGCGCGTCAATATGGCCGTGCCCGCCAGAACGCTCATGTCCCACGCGGCCGAAAGATCCAAAACGCGCGCTGTCGTCAGTGAATTAGGGAGACACCTGAGAAATTAACGTAGGCAAACTCCGTCCCGACTGCTCGACTCGATACCACCCGCGACCGCATGCCATAAGCGCTGCAGCTGGTGGCATACACTGTGGTCAGCTAATAATAATCAATCAAACGTTAAGAATTATTATGATGGGTAAGGAGCTTATGAGCGAATTTAGCTAAACTCTGATCTAAATGACAATAAAACCACATTGGAATAGGAACAACGATTGTCCCACAGATTGGACCACGCATTGTGCTATGTTGCAAACCAGTTTGGAATATGGTGTCTGCAGATTGTCGACCAGCAGTACCGTACCCGCATTCGGTGACCGTATGGATGTGAATAATGCAGTCTCGATTTCATCACACCTCTTCATAAGAATGCATCAGCGGTGTGGTGACAGTGGCGTAACGGCCACCGGTTGGGCACTGAGACAGCTGACCAACCTGAAATAATGAGTTCGATTCGTCCTGTGCAACCTCTTTCTAGAAGTTATTCAATTAAATATCGAGGAGATTGAGTCTACAAACGAAGCAGAGGAAAAGTATCGTAGAATGAAGGGATTAAGGGAGTCAGCAGGACAATCTCACGACTTGTTTTAGAGACTATCCCCTCCAGTCACAAAATATGATTCGATATTAAGTTTCATTAGATTATTCGAATAGTGAACGTTGCAAAAGCTGAAATTACAGTATAGCAATCCATGCCTTAAATGGCTTCAAGTGGGTTGTAGTCGTACGGCTGATGACCATAAATGATCGAGCCCAATTTTTATTTTATGGTACTTGTGAAAATCAGCGGTACTCACTATTCCCTTCTTAACCCCCTTCTTCCTCAACTCATTCAACATGAGACTTGGTTTCTATTTCATACTATGAGGAAACGCTGTACGTACTTGCTCTGCACAGTGGCGTTACACAATCGGGGAAAGCTCTTATCGTGGGTATTACCCCAGGGAAACAGAATATACCGATTGGCTCTTGTTACAACCACACCAGTACGATCTTTCCTTCGGTCCAGCTACTCCCGGTGTGAAAATAAGGTACTTGGATAAGAACGTTCATTGTCAGCTGCTCGAGTGATACTTGAACACTTAACTGTCTTAGGGTTGACTAGCACTTCTAGCGCCAGGCAGCTGAATTTTCGCTGTCTTTCATTGCTCCTTACACCCATTCAGAAACCACCTACCTGACACTGGTTGTACAGCTTCGAGTCCAATATCATGCATCCGTTACTCAATGAACCGTTGTTATTGTGATGGAAATGGTGATTTGCGACTGATATTCGTGGAATGCTGGCACTTGAATTCAGCATCGGCTGGCTGGTCATTTCACCATGTGGCGCTGTCGGTGCTGATGGCGGTCTCTGGGAACAGCAAGCTACTCCTGCCGTCATAGGCTGAGTAGCGGTTAACGTCTGTTGCAGCTCAACTATTTTTTGTGTGAGCATGTCTATCTGCGAGATGAAATGATCTTGGGCACGATGCATCTCCCATAGAGTTTCGTGCATATCCGAGTGTAACTGGAAAGAAATAATGTAGGGAAGAACGAAAACACTATGAGCTCCGAAAAATCATGCCAAGAAATTAGGAAAATTAAAAAAAACGTTTGAAGGGTTTTCTGTGCTGAAATACTTTTATCAGCTTTTTAGACATCAAGACATTGATGGCGTAATTAACACTTTGTGTGACTGTGATTAACCATTCCAACTAATCTGATTCTGAACGTTTCTAAAGCTGTTCTAAAGGCTAGCTGTATTATTTGCTTTGACCGTGAGAATCTAAGAATACAGATGGCTGTCGCTAGCCTCAAGGTCACATTACCTCGGCACTAATTATAGGAAAGCTGTTGTGTTCAGATGGTATTCAGAAGAGATGGTCAAGGAATTAACTACTGCACCAATGTTGCCAGAAAAGCCTTACCTTCCCAACATCCAACAGCGAGTTGCCTTTTTCTTGAAGTTTGCGCTGATCCCACTTGATCCGTCGGAATTCGTTTATTGAGTGCAGAAATCGTCGCTGATGATGGCGTAGACGCAACTCGTCACCTTTATGCAAGGCTTTTTTGTACTTGTGGATGAACCTAAAACAACACTAGGCTCTTATAAATGTTACTGCAATGTTTGTTCCCACAAAACCAATTCTGAATATGTTCCCAGATGTTTCATTACCAAATAATTTTCATGAAACCCACCAAGTCTCCTGGAGCACAGATGCAGCCGCGTTCTTGCGTTGATTCGTCAGCTTGGAATCAGCCATGAAGTTGTTTACATGCTTCTCTGCCCTACTCAATTCCAACTTTCGCGAAATGACAGCGATCAAAGCCGAAGAGACGCCAGCACCCTAAAATCAGTCATTAACGGCGTTTTGGAACTGATGGAATTTTGTAGGTTTGAGCAGTTCATGTAAGATCACTTTGACAGCAACGAAAATTTGTAGAAGGTTCCCAATGAACGGAAGGGAGGCCGGTGGCAGTACCCCACCTTTCAGAAACTACAGCGGGTGAATGGTGAAGATAAAGAAAGGAGCAAAGAGAAGAATCAAACGAGTCAGGAAACATTCTCCATACCACAATTCCAGTGGTGATAGACAATGTTCGGCCGCAATATGTGTTCGGCACGATATCACCGTAACCGATCGACATGAATGTTACCATGATGAACCACATCGAATTCAGATAGTAGTGTTCGACGTCCAATTTCCCATCATAACTGAAACATCATCACATGAGTATGTATTCTAAAACTTTCAGAGGGAATAGGAGAGTTACCGTTCACACTGCGTGAACATCCAAGACATGCAGATCCAGTAGGAAACAGTGAACACGACCAACACTCGTAGCGGATGATCAGCCATCATCGTCTTGATAACAAAACGAAAATCCATGGAAATTCGATTCAATGCGGCGATCGAACGCGTAGCGGCATCCTAAAAGTCTGTGTCGATCAGTCAAATTCGAATATGAGGCAACCGATATTGAAATTTGAGTCATAAGTTCTGATAAATAAGACTTGCACGGGAATAAAATGTCGAAGTGATTGAGTAATTGTGACATCATGCACTCTCTTAAACTGAGAATATGAGGAGGGGAACTTGAATACGGGAGAGTTGTGGGAAAAGAATGCACAAGAGGTGGGATATTTGACTGGTATGAATTGGAGCTTGTGGTTTCAGATTGTGAAGAAAATCGGTTTTTCTCAGTATGATTTTTTATTAATCCATTAGGAAGTTTATAGACACGCTAGGTGCAACAACTGTGACGAAAGGAAGTCGAAAGTAACTGATAGGAAGGAGGTGAAAAAGTAAAACATAATGACTGAAAGAGGCATTCAACCAGTTCCTGTGAACAGAGAATGCTCTCCCTACACCCCCTACCCCCTCCTTCGCGGTGCCCCTAGAGCTTCATCCTGGGTGGGATTGGAGTAGTGAAGTGCAACTAATGATTCAATTCTGAATCGTTTTTCATCGCTACTTTCACGTTTGGCTTCGGCATGTAGTTCTCACTCAGTCAGAAAGTAAGTACGTGCAGCACTCAGGCATTCCCAGAGCTGTGCAATCGTTTGAACTGCCGTTTTACCATACATTTACAGAGAGCTTGATCAGTCCAAGAGTGATTCGACTTTTTGAAATAGGGCGGTTATAACCGGCCATTCTCTAGTGCTTGATCGAATTCAGCAGTCAATTGGTAAGTTTGTTGCGCAAATTTGACGCAGCCTGGGCTTTTTTGCACTCATCTTTTATATTAAGCTCAAGATCTATTACTACCATTTTATCGTACCTGGAATTGTTTACTGTGCAAAACCATGAATCGACATAGCAGATAAGATCGCAGAAACATCGGCACTGAGAGGAGCACATCTACAGGTACGTCAACCATTTTGACTAGACGCGTTTCAGGCGAAATAAACGGCCATCGAATCGATCCTGATCCTTAAGAAGAGAAGATGAAATTCACTGAAGGGGAAGCTTTTGCTGAAGTTGCTGGATGTGAACGAGTGCCCTTAAAGTTTTACCCGACCCACTATTCCTGTAATTAGAGCAAAGCAAAGGGCGGTCATGCAAACGTCTCTGGCCCAGCAGAGAATGCGAAAGGGTAGTCTACGATGGTTGGATATGGAATGGATAGGTAGAGATAAGGTCGCTCTCTAAGAAATTATTAGTGTTAAAAGTCAAGGAAAACGATCCCAAGCAGCCACGAAAAGGTGAAGAAGTGGTTAAAAAAACCTCTGCAAAACAGAGGTTACTGCGGAGATGTCCTAGATGAAAGGATGTGGCAACATTGAAGAATAACAGTAGACCCTGCAACTACGCGGAACTATGGCTTGCAAAAAGACGCGTAGGGCTTTCCAAAATCGTCACCTAGAATTCACTTGTATGTTTGATGCTGGACATAAAGAAAGTTACGGCAGATCAGCGATAGTTCCCGGAAATGGCCGCAAACCCAGTACAAGTGAGGGTTTTCAACAGCGAAATCCAGAAAGACTATGTAAGTCGCTGTTTCCTTACTGACCAAAACCCCACCTTTTCAATCCTTTTGAAATTTTTTTTCGTTTTAATGTTGGGTTGGTGGAAAACTCTCACTCTACCCACCCCATTTACACCTTTAGTTGTGAGCATACAAGCCACTAAAATGGGCCTTCAAGAGTGAGGCTTGATTTGCTTTTTGAAAATTCAGATCTTACATTCAACCAATTACTGAAGAGTTTACGTACACATTCGATAAGGGAAAAGATCCAAGTCTATCAGTTGGACTGACCTGGGAATGGACAAACCACACAGACAGCCAATTCGACAGACAGCTTGATTACTCGATCCATACTCACGGCAACACGCCAGTCATCGGCACCCGAATCAATCAACGCTATTTTAACCTGGAACAAGTGGAATGGAGTAAGTTCAACTAGTATAGAAGGATTACACTGGGCCACTTCTAAATGTGATGGTATTTTCCTCACGATTGTGGGAGAAAAATTTGCACCGAACAAGTTCATCATCAGTTTATAGAAATTTAAAAAGGAATAGTAAACTGGAAGCCTATCTAGACTTTGTGATGCCTACTTGATGATAGTAATGGTGGGAGCGTGGACTGGCCTTGCCAAAAATAGCCCCTCTACGGGTTTTCTCTGAATCGACCATATCGCGCTTCTAGTCACAAAGCCAGTACAGATCAACTTCATTGTCCGACTTCAATCGGCTTTTGGCAGAAAAAAAAAAGATTTTTCTTGGAAGCAAACACCTGAACCACAATTTTCGCATCAAAACCATAGGTCATTATGTGGCAATGTGTAGAACAGTGAATCCAAAACAAATTGCACGAAAAAGCTTTGGTTCATCCGATCGAATAATGGAACAGAAATAAATCAGCCGAATACCGAATTAGGGAGATGATACTCATTGTTGCTTGTCTCCTTAATTCGGATTTGGAGTTTATGTGAAAATTACTCGAGGGATTTTCGGATCCTCGGAATAATTTTTACACAATTTACCATCAAAAATAGAATCACTTACTTCTATCGCATGATAATTAATGAGACAGCACATGAGGCATATCGTTGTGAGCACGGCTAAGGAGCGAAGGAATAACGATACATTGTGAGCCTAAACGATATCATTTGATGGGAAAAAATAGTGTATTGTATCTCGTGGTTCCTTGCGGGCGGATGGATTAAGGGAGGAAGGACGGGAGAGGGAGTGGTCAAGCTAAGATATGTACTACTGAAATCAACTTTAAGATTAAAGAATTATATGTATATTTGGAAGTCTTCAACGACTTGCCGAAACCAAAAAGGTGATGATAAAGGGAGGCAAAAGCACTCATCTCTCAGACGGGGTTGATCAACACCCAAGGACTTTATTTATCATTCAAGAGTGTTTTGTATCATCTAGTCAGCTAAGTAGAAATGCAGTTTGATTGTTCGATTGTGAAGGATTAGATCCATTATCATCAACGGAAGCTGCACTGTTGCCAATGTGGTTCAAATGCCACTTTGAAGCTACTAATACCACTCGACATTTCGGACATTTACCTCATTTACCTGGAGCAAGCATTCAGGCTTGGAAATCCATAACTTTGAACGTTCGATCAATCCACAGTAGTTTTACGCTGTTGTATAAGAAAAGCTGTCAGCCCTAGACATTCTGGTTGTCCCATTTCGCACGTGAAACAATGAGGGACGCGTGGAACGATGGTAGGATTTCTCGGGCACTAATCCTCTTGAAACCCAATACGCGTAAGCACTTAGGTTAGAATTGAGATGCGTTCGTAACGTTTGCGGAATCACTTTGCGGAACACAATCGATTTTTATTACTTTCATTGACAGCTTCACAAAACTAATACCTTTGTGATATGAGTAGTTGATGAAAGTGCAGTAAGTTCCGCATCGATAATGACGAACAACAGCCCGGCTATTGCCAATATGAGTGACAGATCGCACACCTGAAATGAGAGAAATTCGGGTTCTGAGTTGATGAATACCTCTGCAAGGTACCACTCTTTTTATTTTAGCTCTTATTGTGTTTCTTATTTCAACTTCGGATAGATTTTCATGAATTGAAATGGTTAATTACGCATGGCCTTGTAATAGTCGCCGAGAAGTCCAAGCATCAAGTTCTATGTTCACTCTTGCACAAAAAATCCAGGCCATTAGAAGGGATTGCTGTCCGTCATAGAGTTCTTCAATGCAACGGAATAGCTGTACAGCAGAAAAGGACCGTTCTGAGCTTCGGGCCTGATGGATGAGTACGAGGCATGCCAACAACGAGTCACACCCACTTTGAATTGAAATGCGAAAGCTGTATAACTTTTGGTTGAGGAAATTATAATTCAACCGTAGCTTCAAAGAGCCATAGAGAATCGTCATGAAAGTAAAAAAATGGAGTGAGAGTGATCATGGAAATGCCAGCGAAAAGAAAAAAGTAAGATTTCTCAAGAAAAGCTCCCTTTTTTAGGCAGTGGCTTGAGCGATTTAAAAACTATCCGGGCCTGGACTTATATTTTGCAAGCTTGTAAATAAAGTTCATTTTTCCTGAGACTGTGTCTAAGCTGTCTCGTCCACGTACAGTACGATTTGAGCGATTTTGCCGTTCATTTAACCTTTACTGAGTGACTGTCGGTAATGTTTAGAGGGTGAAATGCACTTTCCTAAGTCTTCTCCAGTATCCTCATTGTTTTTTTGTTAGACTCCAGACCGCCCGGGGAAGGAAGCTTTCAAAGGTGTTCTATGATGGCGAGCTCCTTATCCTTTCAGTGTGAATGCCAATAATCACTTCGATAAAGGCCTTCATGAGGTGGAGCAGCTGCCTAGTGATTCGTAGCTCCAAAGTGGGAGGGTCAGGGTCTCCTTTGGCAAGAAAAGTTGCACATCCTTTTTCAGTATCCTGAATAATGACCACCACTGACATACAAACAAATCAGCGGTTGGTTGACTTTGTGTTAGGGTTGATGTTTCTGAGTAACAATGCCATTATTTCAAATTGTTTAACAATAACACAATAAATAGAACAACCGAGGATCCAAAAGAAAGAGTGAAAACTTCAAGGAACTATTATAGCTTGCTAATAGTCAAGTTTTCTTAGACTGTTTTTGTGATGGGAATCATTTACAAAGAAGTATATTCCGAAAAGAGGTGGTCACTTGTTATAATTTTAGCGAAATCGCTAAATGTTTTCATAAAAACAGGTCATACCTTATTACGCTGGATGAACAGTTGTTTCCGCATCCGACACCGCATTTTGGCAGTACTGTCACTGAAAGAAAGCGAATGAGAAAAGGCTGGGAAACGACGAAAACGAATAATTTGAATAATATTCGGTGATATATGAAAGAGGTGGCCGCGAGGTGGCTGCTGATCAACTGGTAAGGAAACCAACCATCAGCTTCTTAGTGATGCGAAAAACTACGGGTATGACGCTCACACTCTTTTTTCGAAAAAACTAATTTTGTTCCGCTCCATATTTCAACGTGAGACTGAAGATAAGATGTATTGCTAGCTTGCATCGTGAGAATAAATCAAATTTTCAAGTTTTGAAGTGATCACTCCTGCAATCGAGCAATTTATTTGTTTACTGTGCGCATCAGCGAAAACAGCTTGAATTGACCGAGGACCACCTTGAAAGGTTCTCCGGATGAAAATCTTCTGAGTACTTTTCAAGTAACTTTCGTATTTATTGAGTATCCGTAATGAATTTTATGCGTTGCGAAGAGGTTTCTATCCACTTTCCCAAAACGTAATTTACTTCTGTTTTTATTCTTTACAGTTCACTATGACTATTTTATTAAGACGGAGATGGAACGTCAACTGACGCCGTAACTGTAGAGCCATTTTCCGGAGATCGCATCCGAGATGAGTATCCGCTTGAAACGGCCAAACATTCCTTCCTACATGGTCAGTTGAAATACTATCATACTTCCCTGAAGCCAAACAGTATAGCAGATAGATGGAAACTCGGTTGGCCTGGGCAAACCAAGTTCCGATTCCGTGACCATGCGTGTGATAGTGAGCGCACCATGCCCCTACACCATCAACCATCAAACCCACTGCTTTGACTCCTTTTTATAACAAATAAAGGATAAAAAGGATAAAGTTTTTGGCGTTGATCAATCCCGTCTGAGGGATGCGCCCCCGCACTCGACTTCCATTCAGAATCGTAGTGGCGTAATGAGTGCGTATGTGGCCTATACAATGACTTGCGGTGGCCAGCCGACGTACAAGTCAGTGCTTTTATCCTCCCAGACGAGTCTGGTACCAATCCACCGACCCCGAAGGAACGGAACCATCTCTTCTGGTGTTTCCTAGGGCCTCATAGACCATCGCTTGGCGTAGGCGAATATCGATCCGGGATTTGAACCTGGGACCGTAGTGCGTGAAGTGCACCACATACCTCTACACCACCTCCGCCCCTTATTATGACAAATATAGGGGAATAATCTCATCATCATTACCATTCGTGATAAGAGCAACGATCCTAATTACGTAGTAGTCTGCAGCTCACCTTGTCAAAGTGTTGCATCATTCACACAATTTTCATCCCGACTTATGTATTTGCATGGACAAATTACCTACTTTTCGAACTAATTTTTTTATTCTTCTTCAAAACGTGAAACCCACCTGAAAGGTAGATGCCATCATAAGGGTAATATGGCACATTTTAAGTACAACATTACCTATGGAACTAACTGATGCACGCCAAGATGTACGCCACATACCTAAAGCACTCCCGGAGATCAACTTTTAGAGCCTACACCATCCTTTCAAAAGGAGGGGAAAAAGTCGATAACGCAGGAAACTTTGAGCAACCCACGAGCAGCCAGGAGGTAGTTCTGAACCTCATGTACCAAGGTCTACATACTAAAATGATATACGAAACATATCAATCACCATTGTCTCAATCATTGAGAAAAGAAGGAGGGAAGTAAGTGTGAGAAAACGAAAAAAAGTAGGAATTTTTTAAAAATGGAGAAAAATAAAGGAAGGAACTATGGGAAGAGATAGTCTTGAAGGAGACGTTCGAAATTGACAACACGGAAGACGCAGCTGTGGAAAGCGCGATGAAGTTTATGGCTGACAGGCCATAAAGGCAGTTCATAAATATGTTGAAAATGCTGTGAAGTGGAGAAAAAAGAGTAAGTTCATCCCAGCGGAAAATTCCAACTGCAAATTGCATCCAATGCTGTAAACAACATAGCAAACAACGCCGCGC
>UZAF01019499.1:0-20936 GCA_900617895.1 Haemonchus placei | reverse complement strand
TCAAACTAATCCACCCAGTCCCTCAGCTACAATCTGAAAGGAAGGTCCCGAAATGAAGAGGGACTTGTTTGTTGTTAGTTCACGACGCTATGAGGGCGAAGCTGCCCTCGCACTTGGCATTACCTTTCGATGCATGCATATGAAATATCTCATCTATGCATTCGGAAAACATTGCTCAATCCTCAATACACAGAGGAAGGCTGAAGCGAAAACATCCCGACGGTAATACCCGAAAATGGTTGAATAGGTGAAGGTCTAGAAGGAAACCAACGGGCTCGATTGACTGTGCTGATCTGCGAAATTTCCAAGCAAAAAAAATCTTCCAAAATGGAAGCTCTGGGCCATTCGGGCAGAGAATGTCACTCTGGCGAGTTATTGGCTAGTTTTGGCCGCGTTTATACTCGGAGTTTTTCAGGAACATCGCTTCATATCGCTAGCCGATGTCAGTGAACGAGAAGCCGTTGCTGATCAAATCGACGGTTGCCAACAGAAGATCCGATACGTTATGGACCAGATCACAGAAACCCAGACGGCGATCACGGATATGGACGGAGGAAAGGTTAGCGAAAATTACACCCTAGACCTTCCTTTTAACAATTTTTTATAGTGAACTTTTTATATTACGTGGTTTTGTGCTGAAATGTGAGCGTGGGATTATTTTGAGACAAAAGGGAAGAGCCTGGGTCCAATTTCATGGGGATGCAATAATGTTGAAGACAATTCTACGAAAAAATCAATTTTTGTGAGCTTGAGTAATTCCAAGGCGACGTGCGCCTCAATGGTCGATATTGTGGAAAAAATTGGGCTCGTGAACGAATTAGGGATGATGGAATGGTCCCTCTGATTAGTCGCTGCAGGTTGTTTTCGAGGATTTTTACTAATAATTGTTAGTATAACGACTGGTGTACCTGAGGGAAAAACCGATGTTCTGGAAGAGTCAGCATTCCGGTAGGGAACACTCGGCATCATCGCAGCTCGTAGAAGGTCTTTTATGAGCGCTTACACTCGCTGAGGTTTTGTTGGAAATTGGAGAATCCATCTGTAACTATCTACGTGCATGGTTCCCAGCAAATAGCCCAAGCGCTGAGTATGTGCTCCCGACAAGCCTCGACAATAACGTAAAGGAACTAACGATAGAGCACCAACCATCATGTGTAGGTGCTTGTTAAGGAGACACCTCATGGCGAGTCATCAGCTACTAGCGAATTAGTTTCATTGAATCCGAAGAGTCTTCATACTTTTCGTCCGCTTAATTTAATGTATGCTTTAAGATGGGTATCGATTTTGCGCTAACATCATCTATTCGATTCCTGGGAAAATGCTTTCCAGAGAGATCAAGAACGTGGTGATTCTGTAGGATGAANGTTTATGAAGGGACTTGTCATTCTGATGGCCAGATAGACCGAGTGTTATCACCAGTAATGGCTTATACCAACCTTCTGGAGTCAGGAAATACTTCTGTTTCATCATTACCCGAATTAGTTGCTTTGGTCCTAATCCTGTTAAGCCATTAGCTGGATGTGAATATGGGACCCTTTGTTTTTCATTAGATTCCATTGAGTTTTACAAAGTCAGGAAAAAAAGAACTCAAAAAGGAGTGCGGAACTTTGCATATCCCCACAAAAAGGTCGTTTTTGTTTTGTTCTTCGTGGAGCTGGGATGAAACAGTGGCGGAAAGAAGCACTCATTAGTAAAGTGGTTCGTGGAGGACGATTTGTTTAGTGTAAACTAAATCCGTTACGTCTCGTCGTTGATTAATCAACTGGGATCGATCAAAGAATAGAATCGATGTCTGAGTAGGGTTTACCTTGGGGATTCCACCTGTGGATACTCGAATGGATTTGAGGTCTCAGACGGAAATCTGTCTTTTTCTTCAATTCGAACCCTTTTTAAGATTTTTTCGATCCAGCTCTCGGAAGAAAGATTTCTGAGGGCCGGCTTCATGTTATGCTTCTTCACTGCTGCTCATCCTAACAGCGTTCCCAGGCCTCCCAGTCAGTCGGGTGTGGGTTCATTTCGACGGCTCAAATTTCTCATGCAAATTTCTTGAATAAATGAAATGTGTCGGCTATGGCACAAAATGAGGCATTTGAGAGGCTATATAGCGTTTCTGAAAGATCGATGGTCCGGAAAATTAGGTATTCCCTTGAAAGTAAAGCCATCAAGTTCCTATCTGAGTTGGTTTTTCTACAAAGAGGAAGTTAATTATTCTTAGGAATGTTGTTATTCCATTTACTCTCGAGTAACCTGTTCGAGTAATTGTATGCCGTTGATTAGAAGTAATGAGTTTTCACTGCGGATAGAGATCGTTATGTGCTTAATGGCTTTTACCCAATTGATACCTAGCCATTTCGGAGGTAAGTGGTGGCGGTGGTTTCATTGGAAGTTGTCTAAAAAATGGTCTGACGATAGAAAAGCTCCAAGTGGTTGATGATATCCGATTACCCGGCCTTATTGCTAATAGCATCTTGCTGTAATTGAGAATCTGTTTTTCTTTTCGGGCTATGTGTTGTTTTTCGGGTCCGTTCCCAATCACGTACGTATTATCGTCTCACTACGATCTCAGTGTATTTAGTTGTTTTTGTTTTTGTCCCTCAAGAAAAAAACAAAACCCGTCATCACATGGAGGCGCTTTACTGAGCTACGGAATGAAAGGAAGGATGCTGGCCTGGATATATCTCTCATTCATTCAGATGACAACGTGAAAACCCCGCAGACGAGAGCATTCCCCTTCATTTTGTCGGGATCGAATCCATCAGGGCCAGACAAATCTTAGATTTTTTCGGGTCCCGTCAGTTGCCGACTGATTTATTCGTGTGAATGGAAACATAGACGAAACATTGGGCGCTCTCAGGAATGTCTTTCAAAGAAGCAGATCGTTGCTCAGACATGGGAGATGAATGCATGGCGTGTTCTCCACAAAAGGCAGCCCAACCACAGGCATAGCCAGTTACTCTGTAAGGAACTTGTTTTTGTCCAGATTTTCTGGAATCTGTTTTCAGGGCTCTTTTTATAACCGTTTTCTTGCTTGCCTATTATTTGGGCTATAACCCCTATCCCTTGAAGAGCAAATGGATTCTCTCCACTTCATTATCACCTACTCATACTTGTAACCTTCCTACCCAGTAGCCTTCCTGCCCATGTGGCTCCCCTAACTTGAATGTTCTTTCCAGACCATGTACCTCTAGCCTCGTCTGTACAGCGGATCATAAATATGCCCTTCGATCCATTACCCTTTACCTACCCTATGATTTCCCCTTGTTTCGGGGTCATAGGCCCTGATTTGTGGAGACAGCCCGTTCCATTCCTTTCATGAACAACCGTAAATTGTGTAGCAGTTGTAAGGTGAAAAAAAATCAAATAAAAGGAGAAATTTTCAAAAATCGAGTTGAAAAAATTTTGATCCCCGATCTTCTGGGTGTTTCCTGGTGTTTTCCGATTCCCGAACAATGTTTCTCTTACAAAAGTGTATAGCCCTTTTCCAATTTTGAAAATTGCTTCCGATTCTGCGGTAATTAATTTGGTTTTGTGGCAGTTCCCAAAATTGCTTCCACCCGCATCCATTTTCGAGTTCGATGTAAAAACTGGCCCCAGAGGACAGTCATATGAGGCTCTTTCCAAAGGACCTATTCCAATTTCTTTGTGGGAACCGACATGAGAACAGTGTAAAGAACTTGAGATGGGAAATGTTTTAGAGAAGAGCGCAGATCCGGATAGAGTTTATCCAAATGTGACACATGTTATTGCACTTGTCAGCATGTATTTCCCATTCCCTCGTGATGGTTCTACGAAATGTGGGGTGGGTGATTCATTTGAGAGAAGGATGGGAGGGAGAAAGAGAGGGAGGGAGGCAGAGGGGAAGGAAAATGGATTGCTAAAGGATAGGGTGAACAAGGAGGAGAGTGTGAACGTCGGGTTATTGCTTGGGGGTATTCGTTCGTCGGCTTTTTTTCGGGTATGCTCGAACAACGATGTACTTTATGTCCGCCTTGCCATTTGGTAATGGGTATTACTAGTATGGACGGGTGATTCACGATCAACCGCCATCTGTTATGGGCATGTACGTCTAGTACGCAAAGGATGTTGACACCTTTTTCATTTTTATCGACCAAAAATCGTTTTATTCCTATCGATCTTTCTCTCCCTAACCCTCTCAGTGGTAATAGGATGTAATTGGATTCGGGAAAAGAGATAGAAAGGTGCTTGGGATGGGGTTTTGTACTGGCTACAGCAATTTTAATTTATAGCTGCACGTCAATGACGTGGTGAGATGTTCCTTTTTGCAGGATCCCAGAATGGAAAGAAACATGGGATTTTGCCAGCTCCTCATTAATTATCATTTATTATATGCTTATGGGATTGATTTGGGTCTTTCTTATCCGGATCCTTCAATGTGATTAGACGGGAAAAGCCAGAATGATGATAGAGTCGAAGTGGCATAACAGTCTCGAGTAACCTACTCCCAGATGGTACCATGGGCGGAAGTCGGGCGGGGTTTAACGTTTCGTAACCAGCAATCCCTGAACGTTTCATATTCAACTTGAATTCCCCGTATTTTCCGATTTTCAAGTTATATTTGATGTCACACCTCCCAAGTAGGGCCATATAGCAAACAATGTAGTGGTTGGATGACTTACCCATCTGAGGTCCAGAGATTTTGAACCGGGTCCTTTATCCATCCCGTTTGAGTTTGAACCAAGTCC
Organism: Haemonchus placei; assembly: GCA_900617895.1. Classification (NCBI taxonomy): domain Eukaryota; kingdom Metazoa; phylum Nematoda; class Chromadorea; order Rhabditida; family Trichostrongylidae; genus Haemonchus; species Haemonchus placei. The sequence continues at coordinate 16,233 of UZAF01019499.1, read as the reverse complement.
CGAGTTTTTCGCTGATGCCTCGCTCGATTTTTTTTTAGCCACTACAGGATTTTTTTTTTCTGAGTGGGTTTGGAATGTGTCATGAGTACAACTCCCACTCGAACTCGAGCTCGTGGAGACATCCGATGATAGTAAATATGTAGGTGATGTGGATGGGTGGATGGAGAAGATGGTTGAAAGTCCAGATGATGCTTGAGATTGTAGAAACCTTGGCAGGAAACACTCGTCGAAAGTCCTTGAAGTACAACAGCATTACAGATCATATGAGGGTGAAGGAAAGGGTAATTCGATCATGATATGTCTGGAAGAAAGAGAGCATTAGGTAGGAATAAAATTTCGAATGTTATATTTAGTAGGTAACGGTCACAAAGTAGAACGCATGGCGCATCCCAAAACCCGTTGCACAGCTCTGAAAATTCTTTTTTTGCCTTTTAGTGGGTCAGATTGTTGCCATTTGGCTGACACTTCTTGAAGACTAATAGAATCTTGGCTGAAGGAAGGTAGTAACAGTTTCACATGTAAACTTTGGAACTTTGTCAACAAATGAGTCCTCCCCCCCCTCCTTTCCTTTCCCCTATTCCTCCTCCTCGTTCTAGCTATGTGTTTCCATTTTTTTACTTCGGAGAACTCCCTAATTTGAGTTCCCCTTTCGCAGGCTTCTCCAGTAATTCCCTTTTTTCCTGATGGAAGCCCTCGCAGAATTCCCTTTTTTCCTGATGGAAGCCCTCGCAGATGTAGGCTGTCCAATTAGGCGATTCTAAAAGTTCAACTGAGATAAAAAGCCTAATTTATTGCATTTTCGAAGTTCATTATCGTTACAAGTTCAAAGTTACCCAATTAGGCGGCTTACATCATTCAGTGGGTCAACTGGGAATTGTTTTGCTGGTACTTGGTTTTTCCCCGTTGCAATCGTCTTCCCGTTGAGAGTTCAAAAAGATCTATGTCCATGCCCGGTAAAGAATCGTCTGGGAACTTTTTCAGGAGTTGATTGGGCTCTAACTGAAAATTTAGGGTTTTCTTGAAGAAAATTTTGCTTCACTTCACCGGAACACTTTTTAGTTCAACCAATCCCTCATTAAAAAATACTAAAGAAGCTAATCCACCAAGAAAACTCCTTTCTGTCAGCATTTTTATCTACTCAAAATATTTTTTTTTTTTTGAAAAAAGAGGTCATTGTAGTGGGGTAACTGCCTACAGCAAGGGACCTGCGATTTCAGTTTCCCAAAATTCCAAAATTTTTCTTTTTATTTTTAAGTTTCTTTGAATATTCACTAGTTACGACAAACAAAAATTAAAATTGGCCATATTCTGCCGACATCTAGTAGATCGGACCAGTAATGGAACGTGGACGATTCTTTTTCCTCAGGTAGCGTCAATTAACAGGACTCTATTCCTAACTTCCTGCAGAGGATCCTCGGCCCTGTCAGTACTGGACGTTTTCCCGACAGCAGTAAGGAAGAGATTAGAAAGTTGCTGTTCCAATCCCTATTTCTTAGGCGTGAACACGATTAAGTCTGAGAGCTTTGTTCGTTAAGTAGAAAAAACCTTGAAAGCCGTTGGCAGTTTCGCCTCCGCTGTCCGCTGAATGTTTGCGGGTGTCTTCGGGGGCCGTATGGGCCGAAGAAGAAGCCTACTTTGATGCAATTAGTGTCATTGTGAGCACAATACTAAGTGCACACAGGCGGCTTCGCTGGCTGGTTTAGCTGAGCCGGGCTGGCTGGCTGACTGGCTGGCTATATGTGGGCGTTTTCAATGGACATGCTAGCCATAGCTCGGGTAGCCATAGCTTGATTTGTTCCGGCTCGTCGCAAAGACCACCACGCCGTATTTCCGCTATTTTGTCAGTTAAGCACAATCGACTTAATTCCTCTCAATTTATAAAACTTAATCGAGAAAAAGAACGAAAAACATGCAAAAATATCAAGGGAACACAGATATACGAACGGCGTGGCAATTTCGGTACTACAAAGTACTGTAGGTACTGAAAGTTTCGTGAAAAAAGTTTTCCAACTCATCACTATACGGCATAATGTGGGTAGGAAAGGGTGGTAGTAGCTGAGTGCATAGTGTTATGAAAGATATGAGAAAAACAAATTTATGTACATATAAAAAGCGCCAAAAAAACTCATCATAATAGTAATATACTTGTGGGCATTCAACGTTATACAGTAATTTAACATTTATATGCACCATACTCGAACCGGGAGAATTCACTAAAAATGAGATTCGAAATGTATCGTGTCGGCCAAAAAAAAGTAATCGAAAAGAAAAAAAATGAAAACATGCATAGATAAAGCTAATTATAGAAAGCCTCTCATAGAAATTGACATTTGAAAACTATAATAAAAATGAACAACACCATAGTCAAAATTGTTAGACGAGGCTGGTTCTCGATTTTTTCGCCCATCCCTCTCTATTTGTGTAACGATAGTTAGTGATAGTTAGTGATACTTTGTGATAGTTAGTGATAATATGGAATAATACGAGCTAGTGGGACGGTGGCCGTCATTGGGTTAGTATCAATATATATCAAAAGGATATCAATAAAGTGAACATCGTAATAGCTTATGTTATGTAATGGTTAGGCAATATTGTCTGTTTACGTGTCGAATGAGCGGTCCCGTGTGGAATTTTCTAAAATCTTTTGGGTAGTAGTAGTTGTATGGTTACCCAATTGTCAATGACGGATGTGTCTTGGCTCCGGCAACAAGCACCTAGAATGAGAGCAATAGCTTTGTTTATGACAAATAATTGATTTGTGTTGTTTTTTGTTTATTTTGACAAAAAGCAGGGATTGGGGCATGCATGTGGACGAACATATGGAGTGATTTACTGTGAACTGACGAAAAAACTGAATTCGGTAGTTACACCATGCCACTAGCTCGCACATATCGATTGTTTCAATCTGATTTACTCGATCGATACCGCTTTTATAAGACTCCAAGTGCAACCACTAAAGGGATAAACGAAAAAGGGAGAAAAAGCCAAAAAAAGTGACGATCATTCAACAAATAAAAAAGCAGGACAAGGAGGTGTGACGGAAATTGCAAAACAGGGAAAGTCGTGGATCAATAAAAGGGAAAAACGCATGGAAGGACACACGTACATGTCCGGCATATCTGTGGCAAAAAAACTGTAACGGAAACGGGACACATAGAGGAGTGAGGGTTGGTTGTGTTGTGTAGGTGTCACACCTGTGTCGGACAGTCGTCACTTCCTCCTGAAGTTAGACCCGCTGCAGCTATGGACCTCTTGCTGACCCGTGCACCGATTGTTGAACGACGTTGTGATAAATCCGGAAGTGCTTCGGGTTCAGGCGGACTGAAATAGGGACCATTTTGATAAACAAAACTCGTAAAAGTAACTTTTTATACCAGAAGGTGTATTCAGAAGGCATGCGCTACCTTAGTCCCAAGGTAATCCGGTAAGGTTACCGGGGCCGGGAAGCGTATGGGACGTGGAGCATCCGGGAAAAAAGGAAAAATTTCGATCATCGGGAGTTCCTACTAAGTGAATTCTGAAAGTGAATATGGTAGGGAACCGAACAATTCTTCAATAGTATGTTCTCAACCATTCAGTTTGCTGTGGATTGATTCACTCCCCTAGTGGGATTCTTCCCACACCCCAGAAGAGCTGGGACGGAGAGATGGCCAACAGATTCCCTCGCCTGCCTGATATTCCCTTTGGAGTGTAATTTATCAACCCAGCGAGAAGCACAAGACTCCCCGAGAATGTGAATTGATCATTTCTGGCATCTGTCCAAAATGTTTCTTTCCGCTTTTCTGGCTCCATTCTTCAGTTAAACCCAAAAACACTCAAAGGAAGGGAAGTATCAAAACTCACTGTTTTGCCCGCCTAATCGTCATAAAGGCAAGAAAGGCGAACATGACAGCACACATAGCGGCACCGGTAGCGAATACGGCTCTCCTCCATCCTGGTTCACGACTGAATGCTGCTAACCAAATAGAAATTGCTATACTGATAACGGAACCCATGACGCAGAGGAATGTCTGAAAGGATGGGATTATCGATTGATGATATTTTTAACCTTGGCTATTTGTAAAAATGCCTCAGAAACTCAGAGGTGGAAAAAAAATCAGCGAATACACGATCTAAAGCGCACCTGTCCACCGGGCGTCATTCGTGAGTGGGATTGTGATGGTGCTGTTAAGATTTGCTTCACTCCAGTTTTTCCACCATAAAGCGCGGAATCGCTTTGAAAACTTCCCTTAAATGAGAAGATCAGGTTAATATTTGCGCACATCGGACCCTCCCCGGCAAGAAGTGCCAATTAAGAATCCAATGGAATGAAGTTCTTCGAACGGTAATGACGTGAAAGGGTGAAATAACCCAAGTGAACTTACTGGAAGTTCAAATTCCAGAAAACTTCTCGGAAGAGTTATTCCGCTTACCTTCACAATACTGGAACGCTTCCGATCAGCGCCCAAAGTAGTGGAAGGTCTTGATTCGGTAGATGTCATGATGCTGTCCTTTGTTGTTTATTGTTGTTGTTTTTGTTCCTGGGGTTTCACTTATTACGTTTTTCGGCAAAAAAGGTACTCGTTCGTTGCCTGGAATAGGATTATATTGAATCGGGTTGGATTCATATGGGAAGTTGACGGCGAATGAGTTATGGGTACGACGACCGACAGGCAGATAGCAGCATCTCGTCGTGGAGAATTCGGTGAATCCAATTTGGCAATGAAGCTGGAGACGCAAGTAAATGAACAACGACAACGAGGAAATGTATGTATAGCAAACAAATCGGCAGTGATCGGTGTTCGTTCTCATGTAAAGGTGGCAGGAACTTTACTGGGCAGTATCGTTTTGAAAAATGTGAACGACTCAGAGGAATGATCGTCAGAAAGGTCGATAAAAGCATTTACTTCAAAACACTGCATTGACGATGGCATTTAGGTAGGTAAAATGGGAAGCGTCCCAAAATAGCTCGGAACTCTCATCCGGACCCTTCAGAAAGCGGATGGCTTCATTTGGGATCGTCCCAGATCGAAATTTGAAGCCTATATAGGATAAAATAGGTTTTTAAGTTGTTTCTCTAAGGAATTTTTCATTTTTTCCCTATAGAATAAGTATTAAAAAGTAAACGTTCCAAATGATAACGAGTGATACCGCATGATACATTATGATAATAGCCTATTTTTGGTAATAATGAGATAAAAAACGCGGAGAAATCGGACACAAATAGCGCACCTTCGTCGTGTCTCACGTATAGCACCACCCTCACCCGTCCGCTAGCGTGGCTGACGGCTTTCCTCCGAATCGGTGTAATATGGGACTAATGGCGGCTGTGAGGAGTGGCGCATATGTGTGTGTGTGTACGTGTGTGGATGTCGGACAAGTATCAATCAAAGAAAGTACACGACAGGAGACTTTGCTGTCTATTGCTGTAGATGAAATATGATGTTAGTAAGTCATTAGGTCTGAAACGACACGAATCGAAACCATATTAGAATCAAAGCTAGACGAGTAGTAAGTGGTCGGGAAGGCACTAATGACATAGCGCAACTACTTGTGGAAAGTGTATCCCAGTGGAAGCGAATGTGGGCGAGTCAGTCATATGGCTAGTGTATGTTGAAGAGGCACATGGGTTGAGATGGCTGAGACTGAGGCGGCGACGGCAGCAGCGATGGCGCTGGCGGCAGTGGCTGGCTGAGCCTGAGGCAGCACTAGATGTCAACAACCGCAAATTCCACCCTCACGCATGACCAATTAGAATCGGAGCGACGTTGTCGTTGTCGTCGTTGTGTTGCTATCACGATCATCATTGAGGAGTGATTGTTCTGGCAACAGCCGGATGTACGTTTCACATTACTGAAGTCGGCGACGGAAGAAAAATAGCGTCGACGCCAGTTGGCGTAGGTCAACAGACTTCCGGGCATCGAATTCCTTTGGAGGGATAGAAGGCTCGGAGCTTAACTGCTCAGGCCGTTCTCTCATTGTTCCCATATTTCTCCATGGAACGATTTCAAGGGGAAGCTTTTATTCCTCCTTTATTTGGTGAGGGTTGATTGCTCTCGTGCCGCTTAAACGATGAGAAAGAGAACACCAATCAATTCATAGGTATAGATGGGTGTGGCAATTACTGAAGTAATGATGCCTGGCTATCTAATGAGTTTTAGGAAAGTCTGCAAGCACTATCAAGAACTATCGTGCAGTATTGCCCAAAGATAATAGTAACTGACATGTGCTCGAATATTACACCTCAATGTGGCTTACTAGTAATAACTTCCCGGGTGTCTTCCGTCGATTTTCCAAGCTAATCAACTCTCGGGAACCTGAATAATGCGCCCCGCAAAGCCGGTAATGAATGCCTATGTGCAGGCGGAACTAATCTTACAAAAGGGAGCGTTCTCATCAGCAAGGTTCTATGTCCAAAGGGAATCAAAGAACGTAGAGGGGTGGTACAAGCCAGATCAGGGTAAAGAAAGGGATGAGCTGTCCAGGACTGTTAAAACTCGCAATCCAAGGGGAAAATGAAGTCCAGAGTTATGTTTGATGGAATATTCCGAATTTTTGAGGTAAATAACATTACTTTAATCAAAAAAAAAATGTGAGTGTTAATGTAAAATTCCATGGCAGCTGAAGCGTAAACAAGCTTTGAGTTCGTTTCCATGATGATGGAGTGATATATTGTTGCAAGTCTGTCAATTATAGTGTTTTCATTCGTTCCACGGAGACGAGAAATCAGAACTCTTCAGAAGCAGTTACTAAGTTACTAATTAGCTACAATAACTGCCTTTTCTGGCCTTCATTATCGATAGGAAAAGGGTTTTCATGCCAAAGTAAAGATCAGCCCAAAAAAGTGGAACTATTCTCAAAAGGAATCTGATTGAATGAGTGTCTTCACTGAGGACTTCGTTCTTGAGATGGGAGAGAGGGTGGGTAGAGCTCAAACTTGAGGAGAGATCGAAAATCGGCTAGGAAGGGTTACTCTTGGGCTCGATGAAGGTCGCGATTTTGAATAGCAAAGAGACAGAGCGAGAGTTGTTTATGTGTTGTTTATTGACTAATTATGCCTTCTATTAGTAATGATGAGATTGTTTTTCAGGATGGAGACATGGAAAATAACGATGAATCAACGGAATTAAGTAATATCGAAGGACTGATTGAACATTGTTCGAATCTGATTGAAGCCAAATATCTGATGCAACATCTGTTCAACGCCTGTCTAGAACATGCTGTTGCCGCTGCTAAAGCTGATTCACATAATAAGGTGGGCCAAATGACTGCTGCTCCTGCTACTGGCTGCTGTTCAGTTGTTTGTTTTTTTGTGATATGTTTCGTGTCTGAAGGATTGTGCCTGGTTCAATGGCGACGACACCCTTCCGCTACAAGTCGTCAAAAACGAATCGATCAATGACTATGTTTTGCATGCATTTAACGGGTTGTCAAAATCTTTTTCCAATAGGGTTTATAGTTGTTCACATTTTAATAGTGATCAAGGAGAACAAGTCAGAACATTACGAAGCAGGCCCACAGCTGCTGCTCAGTGGCTTTATGACTGCCTACACTGGTAGCTTACAGCATTTAGGTAACGACTTTTGGATGTAATTCGACTACCGTATGAAATATCGATTAGCTCATCAGCGATAAAAAAGCCTAGGCCTTTAACTATGCCTATTAATTGAGGCAGGCCTACTCGGACTAAAGCCTAAAACTTGGATGAGGACTGTTCTGGGACTTCTTCGGAATCTATAGGTTTTCTGAAGACGTGAACTTTCTAGAGTCTACGAACTACTTGAGGTGAAACCAGGCCTTTAGCTTGGGTGGATTATAAGGGCTGTGAAATCGGTAGTAAAAGCTGAGCCTGGCACTGATGCTAATGCGCAGAGGGGGGTTTTTGAAAAAGGAAAGGGCAGCGGCAGAGCTTTCCTCAGGCTCTCCTTTTATGGTCATCACTCGAATTAGTGCAATCGATTAGGCGCCTGTGTGAAGCTCGAAAGAGAGTATGAGGCGTTATTCTGTTGGCGTTTTTACTAACATGTGGATTAGACATGGCTTGATGATGGAAAGGAAGTCACTGAAGGCTTGTGTGGGTGGCTGAGACTGGCACGACATCAATGTGTCCAGAGAAGAATGGGTGGGTGTCCACTAGCTCAATAAAAAGGGCGGCTCTGTTTCCCGTCAAAGTAATATTCTACGTGCGCCTGTCCCCTTTCTATGCAAATGGGTAGGAAGAAAAGAATACTACTGAAAAGAGGAATACCGAGAAATCGAAAGCGAAGGATACCCTCGTCGTTACCCACAAGTTCTTTCCAATATCCGATAACGGCATAGGAGCTTGTCAGAAACAGCACAAGCAGTAGTCGTTGCTATACACTTCCCTCGTCAGATATATGCCGTAAAGAGAGGGTTGCAGCCGGCGGGCTGTCTACTCTCTGGAGACAGTTGAGGTGAAAGTTTTCGGCACACTTGTCCTCCTCCCCCTCTCCCTCCCTTCCAAAGTGCTCAGAATTCAAGAGCTGGACAGCTTTCTGGCTTCTGTCCCGATATATCACTTGCTCTTGACCTTTGGCAGTGTAGGAGTTTGAGGGGGATATGAATTATTGAGGACATGTCGCTCAGGATTTTGTGGCTTGTACTACTGCACTAAGTTAAGCACTAGGAATCATCCCATGTACTTTTATCGATCCGTCTTTTCTCATTTTTCCTTCAAAGAAAGTACATAGAGCTGAAAAGGTCGGCTATGCCAGAATACCTATCGAAAGCGGCCATTTTTTATGGTCTCGTGGTTGCGCTCTTTCCTGGGAAAATTGATAGCCACATTCCCTCGAGCACAATCATAATTCATGTCGAAGGATTGAAAAGCGTCCCAAGGACAATCAGGGCCCAGATGGTGTAGCGGCAGTGAGAGCCACTAAGGCGGTCAATAGATCGAGTTCCGGCTAACCGGAAGTGTAACCGTCCGAGGACCTGCCAACAGGTACCAAGCCCAGCCTGAAGGATCCCAAAATGGATTGGGTATGAATACATTCAATTTCCCATGGGTTTCTGGAAAGTAAAGGAAAGCTCAGCGTAACTTCCAGATTGATTCATTTTCAAAACCAGAAAAGCCATCTTAATTTGTTCTCTCTGGTCTTTCAAAAGAAAAATGGCTGACCAAAAAAGTTTCCAGAAAGTTCTTTGCCACTGAGAAGGGAGTTAGAGACAAAGTGAGACCTTTAATTAGGTTATTTGGTATTTTAAAACTAATTAATGCAAGTCTCAAGTACAAATTCCTTCGAAAACAAAAGAATCGGAAAAATCGAAGACTTTTATCCCATTCAACGTCTTTTTCCCCCTCACTAGAATTCGATGAATTTTCAAGAGGTTCCGAGAAGATTGAAGAGAAATCGATGATTAAAGGATAAGTGGGATGAAAGTACATTCGTGAATAAAGCGAATGCTTCGCCAAGAGCTAGCCACAGACATTTGAAAGTGAATTATACGAATACTTGAATTCAATCAAGTGAGGGTGTGATGGTTTTTGTGAAATTGCGAACGAAAGATTCAAAATAGTACGGGATATTGTTAGGACTCGAAGTCCTGATCTCTGCTGCCAGGAAACGGAAGCCTGATCAGGACGGGAGGAGCAGGAGAAAAGGGAACATCAGATTGTTTTCGGGAAGGGCTTCCTGCCCAGAGACCTTCTCAAGAATCAGAGGACGAATGGAACTAGCCGAGCAAAGTTGTCGCGGTGGTATATCCTGGATCGGATTCTTCTTGTGGACCGGCATACGCTTCTATGGGTAACGAAAAACGGCATGGGCAATTTTGGAAAGGGAACATGAGTATAAATGTCAATTATAGCGGCTGTAGATGAAATTGGCTATCAAAGTTTTGTGAAATATGGCTATGAATAGGCTCTCAAGAGAAAAAAAAAAGGCTGGAGTGCACTTGTACTCGATCCGTCATGTGATGCTTTTCGTTCACGTCGGAAACGCGGTGGCATTAGGGTTTTATACTCAAATCGAATCCCGTACAATTCGAAGCACTTGTGTTTTGACAACGAACAACAGCTGTGCGGTACGGACTGCTTGATTGAAATTGATGGACAATCCAATCGACCTCTACCTTCCGTCGTCCTCGTCAATAACACGAGAATCTGTTGTTGTGAATCTATAGACCTCCTAGGCAACCAATTCATCTCCTCTGGGACCCCAATGAAAGCCTAATATAGTTACCATGGCTTAATCATCGAGGCTTCCGTTGCAGGAGAACCCGATGAACCCGAGGCAGCCTGAGAGACCAGCGCTGGAATCCGAAAGGGACGGATTGTTTGGAACTTATGACTTTTGGAAGAGTAGGCGAGATGGTGGAAGGATCAAGAAAGGGGGCGAGGTCGAGAATTCTTCCTGATGACGTCAAGGACCCCATAAAAATTCACATCAACAGGTTCCCATTGACCTAGCAACTGAGCGAAACCCATCAGTTTCTTCGGAGAGGGGCGATGCATGGACTGACTTAGCCCGGACTGGGGGGCTTCATCGCTTTACTCAGAACATGCAGTATATCCCGTCGGGATCTGGTCGGTCCTCTGCTCCTCTGATATCCAAAGATCCAGTCAGAGGATCTATCATCCCTGCTTATAGAGATTCTTGAAATATGGGCTCGCCTAGTACCATGGCTTCGATGGACGGAACTTGTTTTTCCATTTTCCAAAGGGATTTGGCAATTCCGAGGTCTTAAGGACTCTTTATGATTCTACTGGATCGATGATGAGTCCCAGAAGGATTAACAATGGCAAGCTTTTCGCAATCCAATGCTTCTGAATCGTGTTTACGAATTATTTGTTTACGAACGATGAAGGGGCATAAATTTGGAAAGTCTACTGCAGTAACTTTCGCTGCCTCCTTATCTATCTAATGGCTTCTGATGCGTGAGGAATGGCATTAATGGCACGTTTTCTGATATTAACGCATTTCTGGCGTATTAACGGGATGTCAAAGTGACTAAGATTCGATTATTGGATTGAATTACGTCGATGAGATGCCGTTAGGACGATCATTTACTGAGCGGAAGTCATTTGGAACATTGCCGCACCGGACTTTAGTCGTAGCGGATGAGTAACGGAGAGAGAGGAACGGAGACCGACTGAATCGACCTGCGTATCCATTGCCACCGAGCATATTCAATACTTAGTCATCTCTGGCTGTTTCTAGCAATCCAAAGCGGATAAGTCGGCAAGAAGGATTCTGGCATGCCCTTTTTCCATGGAATCAGAAGCCTCCTTCACACAACCCTTATAGTTGCCACCACCGCAGGGGAACGTGGATTCATTACTTTTAGAAGTAGTTTGTAGGTAGAAACACCAAAGTTCACCCAAAGCTATTATTGAAACCAATCGAAAGCATACTTTATAGGCTATAAAAGTTTTCGAGGCAAGGAAACGATTTGCACGAAAAGAAAGAAGTTTATGAGCTCGAAAGAAGTTTTTCTTCAGTGTGAGCCATGTGAGCTATGGCGTCGGCTCTGGGGCATGAGGCGACGTTATTGACGCTTCGAATGCAGCTCATAAGTTTTGTTTTCTTTCCTCGCTCTATTAAAGCACTCAAGAACAGGCCATTTAGAGATTTGAGAGATGCCGTAGAGGCACAAGAAATAGAAGAACTTGGGAATCTTTCTCGCAAAAGATGTCGCCTGAGGCACGTTATGCCATCAAGCTTCGGAAGTGTGAGGCAGCGTGGGATTTAGCCAGTGAATTAGATGGAATGAAGAAAAAACTGCTCCCTTTTGGGGGACCATTGCGGACTGGTGACTAGACTGACGTGAGACTATGAGTATGAGTGATCGAGTTAGCTAGAACAACGTTCGTAGTGCATCGAGGGTGGAACGAGTCGACCAGTAGACAACGATGAAGGAGTAGCTAATTAGTAGTAAAAACGCGAAAGAAGAAGAAGTAAAAGAGAATTGCAGCCAGTCGGCGGTTCCCAGACAAGTCATCCTTGAATTTCGAAGTCGAACGTATGAGCTATATGTATGTATACATGGGAGCTCGAGGATGGTGTATGGGGAGCTCGAGTAGGCGGAGCCACCGGAGGCGAGGACACGTGCCGGTTCCTGCCGCGGCGGCCGTTGCCGTCATCGTGAAGCCGCACGCGGCGATCACCCTTTCAGCTCTCTGGGTAAATGACAAACCGTCATAGATGTATGTGAAATGTCGGTTTCTGGTGCATGAACTACTGGATGAACTGCTTAGTTGTAAATCACAACTGTCAGTCTGCTAAGTACAAGTAACTGGCTGGACGTACTTTTCAAAGAACTCGGGAATAACGGGTAGCCGCCGATAACACGTCCGTCCAGCATTTCTACCCATCGATTGCCTACTCAAAGAAGTGCACCACTGAAGTGCTAATGCTCCAAAATGAGTTTTTCTTCACACATAAATCGACATAAAAACTCGGGCAGAATTGGTTCTTGCAAAAACGAGCCTAAAGAAATGTCGGAATGCCGCCACCCGATTCCGCTCTGCTATTCATGTATTTTTCTCCTCGAACAGCTCCTAATAGAGTTCAAAACCAGTGCATCCGGGGATGAATAACGGCGGCGAGACTTTTTATAAACGAAAACAGCTTAAGGGAGCTTATATATAAGGCTAAAGTACTATCGGCTTATTCTTGTCCATCAAATCGCTCTTCAAAAATCCTACACACATGCTCAGGCTTACGGAGGTGGTACGGAGTAAATCGGCGATCATGGCTTTTGAAATACGCCATGCTTTCTATTTATATGTTTCCCGTTCGATGGTGTGTTAGGCTTAGACATTAGCTCCTCGGAAACCCCATAGGCAGTCACCAGTATGACTTGGTACCAGTTCCCTGGGAGCAACACAAGGTTCGGTTAGCTCATTGTTGTGATCGCAGTTGACAAGGGCCTCTCCAGACACCACGTCGCCTCCTCCTACTTCAAAATGCATGGGAAATCTGCACAAAATCGAAATCAGTCGGTGCTTACATACGGCGTCCGTCTGGAAGAGGGGTCCTGCCTGGAAGCCCAAAAGGTGCCAGAAAGGGATTTGTGGGCTTCGACAGGTATGGGAATGTTCTGAAGGACCAGGGCCTAGTCAAGTTTTTTTTCCACTGAGAACTCAAACTGGTGTGCTTATTGTGCAACACCTGCAGTCATTTTTTGTAGGTGGTCCAAAATAGTTACTAAATGACCCATGACTGATGTAAAGGGTAAATGAAAGCCTAGTTGTTCTGTTGTAATGAGGGATAGCTTTGCGGGAGCAGTTAATCACATCACTTAAACAAAAAGTTTGTAATGTGAAAAGCATTCGGTTGCAACATTCTACTTTTGATTACCAGCAAGTTTCCCATGCTTTTTCGAACGCGTAAGTTTTTACTGGTAGGGTTTGGGTGACTGTAACGAAGCTGAGATTATATGGTATCTGGGAACGAACTGCACACAAACACGGGAAGTAATTCTAGGAAAGTACTAATGTGTTGCGAGTTTTAATGGATCCGAAGGGATGTCGCTAATGTTAGCACCGTTTTTTCCGCTTAAATCGATCCTCATGTGTCCAATATAATTGGCAAGTACATGATACTTATACTTCGTTAACTTCAGGAACGTCATTTGAAAGTAAAGTAGTTATTGATCGAAGTTGTTGCTGATTTTTACACCCTCAAAGCTGTTAGAACTGAGATAGCTCGTTAGCGCCACTCTTCAAGTCAGCCAAGTCCTCTCATCCGGGCTGAGTCGGTTGTTTTGTGTGATTATTGCATGGGCGGAAACCCAGACTTTGGAAAAGCTGCTTCCTCCAGATCCCTCTGACGATAAGTCTGTCTGGAACATATTTCGGTGGAATTGGTCTTTTACGGTCCCAAATGGAAACCGTCAGTATGGTGTAACCCGGAAGATTCCGCGCCAACACCGTCCACTTGATCCCTTACCTAAGAAGCCTCTTACCTTTCCTTACCTATGTGGGGGAACTGAAGGCAGGTGGATGGATCTATAGGATGTTCATGTGCGAAAAGTTACCAGTTCCCGATAAGTTTGTTACTGCAGCATGGAAGAGGGATTGGTTCCCAACAAGGAATTTCTTGTGATGAAGTATTTCTCAGAAGTTTTCCCATGCGGATAATGGTTCATCGAGCTCAAAACACTTGTATTATGGCCTGCATCCGGGTTCCTTTTGTTTCAAAACGAGGGGATTCTTCAGAAGACATTTCATCATCGCTGGAAAGAGCCGAAGGCAAATGGTCACAGTGAACTAACTCGATTTCTCTAGAATGAACCACATACGTGTCTTCCATTCCTAGTCGTGGGGTTATTGGATAGGGTTTCAGCCTGTTACTGAACCAAATGTAGGCTATGGCTCTTGAACAAGCGATTTTTTAGCATTCTGATCTAAATGGCTATGACCCTGGATGTTCCTGGGTTCAGCCGTTTTTCTGAGCCGGGACTACTTCTGGACTTTGTTTTTTTCGAATAATTAGAGACCAGTTTTGCAGGTGTTACCTATTTGGGAGGGAGTTTTGTTCCGCAGCAGAGAACGGAGTGGTTTTCATAGGTGTTCCCAACAATTATCTGTGTCCAGCTAGCTTTTAGGTTTTTGTCAAGTCAGATCTGCACTCGGTCCATTGGTATAGCCTGCAACCCACTTATAGAATGGACATCGGGTGAGAATGACGCCCCATTGACTACTGCCGTCAACCGTTGCTTGGTGGCCAGGTTTATGATTGCACATAAGTCCTAAGAGAAAATAGGTCCGACGTGGATATGGGGTCTTATAGAGGGCACGTTCTCGTGGAAATAGGTTTTTGGTGTACTTTTGCAGATTCGCCCCGTCGTACTAGCCCTACATAGTTCCCGCCGTGCAATAATTTTTTTTTCTGCTGACGGCCTTTAATAATGAGTACTTGAAATATAATTTATTGGTGCCAGTTGGTTGATTTCGATGGGATTGGCAATTGTGGAACGCGAAATTCCCGAGGAATTTATGTCCTACGTTTGAGAATTTATGTCCTACGTTTGAACGGAAGGGTTTTCTTTCAAAATTGCATAGACTTTTTTTTTTTAAGTTTTCAAAAATGGGTTATAACGAGAAGACCAGTTGAAGTCCCAAATGTCAAAAAAATGAAGGAGCCCCAAATGGGAGGCGCTCGCCTTCGAAATACTCAGAACTGCCTTTGAACTAAGAAGCCAAGCTTTATAAAAACTTTAGCAGGAAAAGGAATTGGACTCGAGGCATGGGTTAAAAATAGTTCCCCACTCAGTTTGGCATGGGCATTTTTGCTTCTTCGGGGACCTTTTTTTCGAAGGACTTGCGCAGTTGCAAGAATTCAATTTGAGCCGCTGGCGTTATATCCGAAGATGTGCCATGACCATTTTAAAATGGTCATCAGTGATAAAAAATTTCTATTTTCAAAGCATATACATTTCCATGACCTCTTTTTTTATTTAGGTGATTTAGAGTGGTTACTTGGGAACGCAAAAAATATTTTTTAAATATAATAATATCATCTAATATCACAAAGTATCTTAAAATTGATGTGCCCGACATCTTGGATTTGAGTTAAGTGATTCAATTCACGAAAATAATGATGCTCCCGACATTTTTGAATGGGAAAGATAATTAAATACAGTCGGATCATCTAGTATCACGAAATATCTCACAATCGATACTCCCGACATTCTAGAACGGTCATCAGTGATAATAGATCCTATTACTCTAGTTTGCTCATTTGTATGACTTTTCCTGTTATTCTCATGGTTTAAATCGCTAAATTTGGAATGGTAAAGATAATTAAATGTTACAGATCGCTCATTATCACCAATTATCACGAAATTCATATCTTGATATTATACGATATCCCAAAATTGCTTTATTCTATAGTGTCAATAGGAATATGATGACAAAGAGGATCAAAAATCATTCTTTCGAGAGCAGCTAAGGCAATGCGGGCAGCAGCAATTCTTAATCTCTCTTTGACATGAAGTTCCTATTATTTAACATTTCATATTAAAGTAATTTTGTAATATCTTGGGCAATCGAAATTTCAATTTTGTCACGGCAATGGTAGAACTTTTGATTTACTTAAAAATTTACCTTATTTTTGAAAAACGCAGGTACAGACGCAGAGGTTTTTGATTCAATCGCGAACTACTTATGTCATCAACAATATAGATTGACAAATGAAAAACAACATGAAAAATTCAGTTCGACAGCGAAAAAAAAAGCAAACAACATAGTCGTTTTTTCCTGAGAAACAGCTGTAAATAAAATTT
>UZAF01019498.1:8197-23545 GCA_900617895.1 Haemonchus placei | reverse complement strand
ACAAACTTTTAGCAGATTTGGAACACACATTTGAGATCAGCGTTTAAAACCCCCAGAGGCAGTACAAATCTCATTCTGAAAGGCCACTGCGGCCAAGTGTTCTTTCCTTGTAAAAACGAGGGTTGTACGAGATTGTGTTTCTGTAACCGTCTATTGCCTCCCACGTAGGCTTACTTCTACGCGGCGTTCTAACACTTCTTTGTGCAGGGTGCAAAGAAGATCGTCATAATACGGCCACATTTGAGTGTGAACGTCGGTCAAGCCGGTCTTGGAGCTCTTATGACGTCCTGTCGAGGTCGTTTATCGATGCGACAATATCCCAGATGTTATTATTGGAGGGGAAGGGCACAGATTCATCTTAGGGGGAGGTAACAAGACCATTTATAGCAAACCTTGTCTTTGAGCCTCAGATGCTATGATCTTTATAACGAGCTTCTGAATTCACTTTTTTTGCTGGAATCTTTGAAGCTCGTAAAAGGCGAGTTTGAGCAAAAAACAGTCGAGAATACTAGGATGATGCAGCGACCTAACGATACCTGAACGATTCTGTACGTTTCTGTTTTCAGAAATGTAGCGATTCGAGATGGCTGGGGTTCTGGCATCGATTTCATTTCGCCGGCCGAAAACATTCGTATAGAGAACGTTTCTGTAAGCGTCATTGAATATACATATAGTTTGTTTGTTTGTACAGTTTAGACCGATATATCGATCTTGATTAGGGAAATGATAACTCATTTGTAGGTAACAAATGGCTCGTCATATTCGATTCATGTAGTCGAATTCCCTTTGCTACCGCTAAAATCGCTGGCACTTCAAAATGTCAGCGTTACCGATCAAACTCGTGGCCATGCCGGTGTGCTCGTCAGCAGTGGATGGGTGGAGCAGATCGACATCGATCAGTCACTCTTCGCTCGAAACACCGTTCCAAGCTTGATTATCGGAGTCGAGGTGAGGTCATTGGGAGGAATTCACTCCAGGTTGTAGGGATGTTCCTGAACCCGGAGAAGGGGACCGTTATACTTTTTCTCACCGTAGCACTAGCAGTTTTCGATGATAGGATCAGAGATTTTCTGGGAAATTTTGACAAAGTCGGGCTTGTCGTTTTCATGGGATTCTGAGAACCTTTTCGCTTGATTATCGTAGATCCAATACGCGTTCTGCATCCTCCTCGACTTTTAAATGGGGGTACACAAGGACTATCTTTCTAAAACATTTCGTCAGTTTTTCAGTGCCATGAGCAGATGTCGCAGAGCCGATTGAGGAACACGACATTTGTGAGCAACCAGGATACGGTAGTTAATATCGACGTGGGTGAATGTGGAAGTGTGGGAGTGGAAGGAAACCGTTTTGAAGGAAACAACAACGATGGACGAAATGGAGTATTGATGATGAACGCCAGCCCACGAGTAGGAGTAAGTTGTGACAGATGAGCTTGGTTTTCTTCAAATCCTAAAGTTCCTAGGTAAAGTATTGGTTGGAACCAGTAATCACGTATTGCTATCGAATTTCAGTCATCGTCCGTACCAATTGTCATTGAGAAGAATGAGTTTGTGAAAAACAGTGGTGAATATTCGGTCATGCTGTCAATGCAAGGACCCAATGCCGCCAACGGGTCCTTCAGAGCGAACCAGCTCAGAGGTACAGTAATTTGTCAGTTACCGTCGACACTCTTATGTGGTAGATATGAGTTTTGTGAGATTGATTGGGATACTGCTTTGTTTTTTCCTTCCATAAGCTTTTCTTCAGATAATATCAACTCAGTTGCGTCAGTGGTCTTGACTTCACCATATTATCGTATTGACGGTAACCAATTTGCGAACCCGCTCTCAGCTCACGAGTTGGATGTGCGCTCAAATGGATCATGGGTGAGTGCCAAGGGCAAACAGCTAAACTATGGGCATAGCGAGAGTTTGCGCTGAGCGTGNTTTTTCCAGAAACTGCAAGCTGCGGACAACGATTGGGCTACATCCGACATGACCAAGGCAATCAAAGCACCTGAAGGTAGTTCGCTCACAGCTATGCCACTTTTGATAACATGTGTTTCCTGGAAGTTGCACGGAAAATTAGACTCCTCCCAATAAAACCATACTGCATGCTTTTTACATCAGCATCATCATTGGGATTGGCTAACTTATTGATATAATAGTAGCGATTTCTAGAACGAACTAATAAACGGCGCTATATGCTATATGAATAAAATGTCGCACTACTCACAGCTCATAATGAAAATGTTTTCTGAGACATGTCCCTCTGATGAACCTATGGCATTCCAGTACACCATAGGTGGCGCTGTCAGATTGGTAAACGGCCTAGGTAGATCGTATTATGGAAATAGAGATGGTATCATTTGAGTGCCGCAACCATAGCGGACGAGTTTTAAATGTAGTGGCTGCACTACCTCAAAAAACTCCCATGTTGGAAGTTCAAACAACTTGTTCAACGACCCATGCAACAGGGAAAGGCGGTTTTGGACAATTTCAGCATGATAGATTCAGCTCTTTGCGATGATGAAGCAAGTGAAATCTCGTCCAAACACCCCTTACATGCCATTCCCGCCGTTGTGTACAGAGTCTATTACCACTACTTTTAGAAGACCAATTCTTTGCAAAGTAGGTGAACTTCTTGCTTTCTTCCTTACCGATGCAGTACTCTAGTACTCTACATTGACATGAAAAGGCTACCTCAACATTGTCGGGAACTACGGCTTTAAACATTTCAATTCAGGATCGTTGGAGGTTCCTCACCTTCAGCTTGCGAAAAAGCCGTTATCTCCCACTCCAGATAATGGACAATGCTCACATCTGAGCTACTGCTCTGGCGTTGGTACTTGTGCAGGTGCGTGGCTGAACTGTTAGTGGCACTGCCCGTCCAGTGAAGTGTTTTCCCATGCTTTCGTAATGAATTTTCAACATGTTGCCCACTGAGGGGGGGGGGGGGGGGTAGTCAAAGCCAAAAAACTGAATCTCTGAATCTTGGTTAAGTTAAGCCCTTTTCCATTTATTTTTAAAGCTTTTCGCAGCATGATTTTTAATTTAAATTATTCAGGTGGAGTATGTATTTGTCCAGCCGATCGCATTGGTCTGGATTGCTCGATCATGATTGGCTGTCCAGGAAACTGCAGTGGCAATGGAGTTTGTGACATCCTGAACAAATGTATTTGTTATGATGGTAAGTTAGAGGTTACTGCGATCTATTTCCTCCTTAGTGCACTTAATGTTACGAATTTTACGGAAATTACGGAGATTTATTAGTGAGTCAACTAACCATAAGACAACTGGTGGAAGAGAACCAGTAACTGACAATTGCTGGGTTTATATACCGTAGTTACACCTCGAAAGTCATAACAGCGTTCTGTGATCTCAGTAATCCATAGATACCTATCAACTAAGTAGTAATCGAATCCAGCTGGAGCTTTATCGTCTTCAAATACAAATGGACGAAAAGCTGTATCACACAGTAGCGTGCCGTGAGTTGTTAACTATTAAGGCCGAGGAAAAGCAATGGATAGAAAGCCCACTTTCGAGTATAAAATGGTCATCGTTCGAGTTGCGACTGATTTCTGTTCGACAGCACTCAGCTCTAAAACCGTCAATATGCTGAGACGACCATCTCTAAAACCAAAGCTGCTGGTCTTCAACTATCACGAAACCAGAGCATTTCTTTGGACATCACCTTCTAAAGAAAGATAAAAAGAATGTTAAAGGTTGGACCTCGGCCGACTGCTCGACTCCGATCTGTCGATTTGATTGCCACGGTCATGGAAAGTGCGTGTCAAGAGACGAATGCGAGTGCAATGCGGGATGGAGTGGTGAGATTCGCCCAGTTACGGCGGAAAATTCAGTAATCGTTTTCGAAATTCCTGAATGTTTAGGTCAATTCTGCGATCAAATAGGATGTGTAGATGGTTCCTGTCTCCATGGAACTTGTGTCTCCTCAAAGTGTCAGTGCGAGGAGGGATGGAGGGGTTCAAGGTAATTTTCTAAGGTTGGCCCTATTTTACAGTTCAATCAGTGGTGCTGAAAATGCGTTTACAGGTGCTCATTTCCCATTTGTCAAAACTGTTCCATTAATGGTCGTTGTGTGGCACCAAATCGGTGTCAGTGTTTTGGTGGATATCAAGGAGAGGTACGCACCAGCAACCTTTCACAAGTCTATTAGTTTTTGACTGAAATCAATCCTTCAAAAGCAACAAATTTTGGATTCTATACATCTTAGCTTGACTCATTGCTAGAACGCAAATTATAGGGTAGCTACAAAGAATGGTCATAATTTTGATACCTGGCCTTGCATCCCATGAATTCCTCTTGTGACTGTATTGCATCCTTGGAACGAGCAGATTACCCATATGCTTTACTGATCGAATGATCGCAATTACTGGATTACCGTTCTGGAAGAAATGTAACTGTATCCGCATCGACTGGCCAAGTCGCCAGGAGATGTCTGCTGCCGAGGTTGGGAGGAAACTTCATATCAGAACAGAAACAGTATAACAGGAGTAGCGCAACACCACGAACAAGGGCACCATCTATTGGAACCTGACCAGGAGCTGTCATTGTCGATTTCTAACGTCAGTGCGGATTAATAAGCTTATCAAGAACAGGATATGTTGCTACGGTGAAGTCCTTCTGAATAAAACTCGAATGCATCGCGAAGGAAATTTCAGAAAACGCTGAACACGGCTTTTTCTGAGAAGGAGTCTCGTTTTCCAGGGGTAGGTGTTAACCCCTTAGCAGCTCTCAATTTTCGTATATCGTATGGTCCAATGCTAGAACGTTTACTGTCGAAGTTAGCTGGGTGAACACCGTTTTAGATTCTTCGTTGGAGACCGCATCGAAGTTTCGTCCCATCTACGTCTTTTTCAACTGGCTTCCTCATTAAGGTCTCATTTTAGCTCTGACTACATTCAACCTCTTTCGGACTGCTGAGCTTTTTTACAAATTGCTTAGCTCTAAGCTCACAGTATTCGCTACGGCAGCTTTGACTTGCATTCCGCAACTTCTATCTATAAACAGCCACGTTTACCTTGAATTGTCACTTTTGCCAGCGCCTGTGTTCGTCTTTTTTTCTGCTCCACAACTAACTGAATTTTATCGTTCTAGAACCGAAATGCTGGCTTCTCTAATTTGAATCCATCACGAATCTCTTCCAGCGTTTTCATTGCCCACTTCATACTCACTGAGGATGAGAGCAGCAGGAGAATCACAAAAAACAAAGCGACTCAAAAGTTCTTCGAGTGCCCGTTTAGTGACAATACTTCGGCGAGTACATGGATGCTTGAACGAGATTCCAGTTGTGTGCAATTGCATAAAAACTTGGCTGCGACATGCCTGTGGCCAGAAACTGCTTTCCTTCATTGCCATGGTTCAGGGCCCGTGTCAGTCATCTGTTCGAATTTCCAACATATTGTGCCGACAACCTCGAGAACGATGCAGCCTTTACGAGGCGGTTATTGCTCACTCCCTTAGAGTGTGTCTTGGTTTTACATAGATATTTGGAACGGCTGTCGAAGGGAAAATCATGAGTACACGGGAAGTATACTATCTTGAGCAAGTCGTCAACGCAAAAGGGAAGCTGCTGACCTTCGTAGATTAAATGGATGATAAAAGTTTGTGGCCTTAAGATGATGTAGGTGTCCCATTTCCTTTTTAAATTCACGTGGAGAAATCCACCCTCTAGAATTTCCTATACATATTGCTGT
Source organism: Haemonchus placei (assembly GCA_900617895.1). Classification (NCBI taxonomy): domain Eukaryota; kingdom Metazoa; phylum Nematoda; class Chromadorea; order Rhabditida; family Trichostrongylidae; genus Haemonchus; species Haemonchus placei. Next base: position 17,847 of record UZAF01019498.1, on the reverse strand, counting down.
GTTTACTTTATTTTTGTAACCAGTTGTAAGCAGCCGTTGTAATCTGTAATTTTACTAAAGTCATTGGATGGGGAAAGTCTCCATTAAAGGTAAGATTGTGACAGGATTAGGAGCTTTGGAAAGTTCTTATCGAGAACTTTGTGCGTACTTGTCTGGATTTCACATCTTCCTTTCATGACCATCAAAGAAATTAGTGATGAAAATATTTTCCAGGACTGTTCCATCTGTCGAGGACCAGTGTGCCAAACTTGTGATTTCGACTGTGTTCATGGGACATGTGAGCGCGAAACCAGGTACTGAAAGGCATCAGTTCTTCTCAAATTATATAGAACAAAATTAAGAACGTGTTCGTGCTCCCGAGGCTGGTCGGGAGCTGCATGCGATATCTGTCGATCGGGCAATTGTCAGGTCAAAAGCAGCGTGCTGTACATCCTGCCATCCACAGCCGATCGTGAAGACACAAACGTCATTGTGAACGTGTTTGGAGTCGATTTTCCCAAGCAAGTTACAGTATCGTCCTATACGATAGTCCAGACATTTACAGATTGCCTTCAGAACACCTTCCCAATTGTACACTTGCATTTTTGGCGCCTCGTACGCTGAAGGACGTCGTATCAGCTCCTCGGTGGTCAGATGTCGCGTGCCCAAAGATCTTAACCTTGGTCGTCACCTGTTCAATCTAGCTCCAGAAGGTTCCATCTCTGTCATTCCAAATTTTGACGTTCGACCAGTAAGTTTTTCTGCAGTAATCAGTGATCATCTTGTGGTATGTCCGTGGTTGGTTATGAGAGAAACTGACTGATGATGATTCCACTCAGATCCACTTCACGGTATTTGATTCCTGCACACCAGTGTTGTGCAAGGGAGTTTGCATTGGTCCCCTTTGTGTATGCCCCAAAGGCACCACTGGAATCAACTGTGAAATAATTGGTTTGTTTTTTTATTAATATGCTCAATTTTTCTTGATTTAAGATCCACTCGGCTAAAGTCGAATCACTGCATGTCGGTTTGCAGAGGAGAGGGTCCTAAACGCTCGTCAAGGGATTGCAGACATTGTTTAGCACTTTCTCTCAAGTAATAGTCAACGCTGAAATGGCGTGAATTTCAGAAATCATACCGTCCATCGATTGGCACTTCATCGAGAATCAAAAGGCCAGCGTTGCTTTTGAAGGGACACCATACCTCGTTGTCTTACCTACGATGGTAAGCGCCACGAAAGCTTTTTTGCAGTCTGAACATTTTCGATGGCATGAGAAAAGAGCGCTCCTTACAGCCGGGATCTTTACATCGAGTGAACTCCACGATCGACGGTTTACAGTTCGACTCGTCCAGAGGAATTATTGCATGGGATGAACCACTAGGATCCAATGGAACTTATGAGATCACGGTCACGTCTAGCTCCTTGTCTGGTAAGTGATCGTAGTTTTTAGTGCTTCTTCAAGTTCCATTTCAGTGCTAATCACGAACAGGCATGTGAGTGCGTCTGGAGTAACTACCTTCCATGTCTTACAACTCATTTATCTTCCAAAATTCCCAATGAGACCTTCCAAAAAGTAGCAATGGTGTTAATAACATATTCAGCATAACTAGGGTGTCCTTCTCAACTTTTTCCGATTGTGGTCACCTGTACCACCTGTCGTCCCGCTGATGATCGGTTCTTTTGAATAGGCACCAGAAGCGTCTTCGATCGTACCTGTCGCGGCCAGAGTGGGCCAGTGGATCATCCTTGCAACCGCCCTGGTCCAACGGTCATCACAGCATCACATAAGATGTCCTGATCTTCAATTTCTTGACGTGAACAACGTCCCTGGTTGTCATTCATTGAAAAGCTCGGTTCTACGGATTTCCCTTCTCACTAGGGGGTTTCGGAGCATCATCTTTTTGATAGTGCTTCGAATGACGCTGCCAGCGAGCTCATTCCGCTTTCGTGAAGTCCAATTTTTAAATGGCGTATGTCAAGAGAGCGCAGCTTCGAAAAGGTTAGCGCGGAACCTAATGTTCCCTACTTCTTCACTTCTCCCTCCATTTCCTTAAGTGCTACCACTCCGAGCATTTCCTTCTACTCACCAATCAGTTCAGAACAGTTCTGCTAATATTCCACTTCGCATTCCGAAACGTGGAATGGAGAGCCGAGCCATGGTTCTGGCGATGAATGAGGGTCTATACTCTAGATTTTCTGTTTGGCGTGCCAAGTACGGGAAAATCGATGGATCAACATATCCATTCTGCCCTGTGTGGTGGGTAGACAGGGGAAAATGGCTATCAAACAGATCAATTATACTTGCCTATAGTAAGATGAGATAATTCTTCAGTAGAACCGATATTTTGAACGTAGTTGCGTTCAGTGGATATGAATTTGTGTACTAACAACAAAAAAAAATAACAAAACCTGTAAAATTGGCAGTAGACTAATCGCGCTTCTACTAACCTCCTCAACTCAGGACTTCGGACGGAAGGTATGCGATCAGCCTGTAGAGTAGACCATATTAGCGTCATAGTCTCAAGATTCAAAGAAGAGAAAAAAGATGCATAAATGTTGCAGGTAGCAGTAGCATTTCATGGAAAGTCGCTGTGGAGCCATCATACACAGCTGAGGTGACTGCTGTTGAAAAACAACCAGGAACTAGCGCGCTGACCATAACTGGGAAGCTCCGTCAAGCGAAGGTGAGAACTTGAAGGGCTTAGTCCAGTTACGATCTCATCTAGATCATTCGATGCCCTCAATTTAAATATAGAACCATCAAGATTATTTTTCACCTGCGGCTTTCTATGGCTCTTGGCATGACTGTTTTTTATGTAAATTGATATCTTGAAGATGTTTTCTCAGGCCTTTTATTGAAGTTTTACCAGGCTGATGTCTCACAATCAGTATCACCGCCTTCTTTTGAGCCTAAAACGCATCAAAACACTTCGTAAATACCCTATTGAAATTCTCTACAGTCCTGTTGAAGTCCGAGACAATCTGGGCTCCCCGCGATCCAAAGAGGGACTGTTCAGCCACGTTGATTCCTCGAACTCACCCAGCAACTAATAGTGGGGCCGGTGTCAGCTGGACTTGGCTTCATAGAGATTACCGTAGAATGGGATAATGGACCTTAGTTTCTTCGTTAGCTTCATTTCATTCAGCTTCGAGCAATGTTGAACCAGTATCTCCTACATATTTCTGGGCGTTGCACTTCCATCCATTACACAATCCAGACTCTACGTCCAGGAGATTCTTTCCGGTGTTTTCAATGTATCAGGATGTTGGGAGAAGGCTGTCCTGTATTTTCAATAACAGCTTCATTAATGTATAGAAGCATAAATCAGGAAGACAAAGAACGAGCTGATCAGATTTATGCTTTTCTTCAGGGAAATTTCTCTGCTCCAGTGAAACTCTGGATAAAGCGGAGAGATCAAGAGGAACCGAGGCAGATTATTGTCAGATCCAATGGTGACTCATTCTCGTACGATTTTATTCCTGACGATTCCGGAGCCTATACAGTGGTTAGCCAGCGCTCTGTTTATGCATGCTTTGCTTGAGGAATTTCGTTTGGTTTTCAGGTAGCGTCACATCCCGGAATGGCTCCAATATCAGCTGGAGTCGCTTTTGATGTGCCACCTTTACATTTTCTGGTTGATACAAGTGCCACTGGGGCTCTTGTACGGAACGTGGAACAATGTGATGCCGTCATGCTTAGACCACCAAATGGTACCGTAACCATAGAAAAGGTGAATGAATAATTCTGGTCTCTGTGAAATTGCGCCCGTTAAGCTTGCGTCCGTTAAGCAGTCTCTATAGAGTCTAGATCTTTTTCACTTTCATGGTGTTGGTTAAATCGGAGGCATTGTTTGTTTTCTGTTGTTGTACGTATGAGGTTATTAATGATGGGTTTGCTCATATATTAATCCTGAGCAAGAGAGAAGAAAGAGCTCTGTAAATTCCAGAGATTTCCTCAGTTTGTGATCACCTTTTCCTGAAAATTACCTATTGAAGGGGAGCAAGTGGGCTGAGAAAGGCTATCCAATAGCAGATCTTGGTGGATACAAAAGGACTTATTGGTTGTACTGTCAAGTACATACATACTTCTCCCTGATAGTTTTCCTGTGGGATATGCCTATTACTCAAATATTCCAAATATAAAATAATCAGTGATCAGAAAATAATCGCTCTATCATTATCAGAAAAGAGCCACTACACTCGATTTCCGGGTCTGCTGCAGTTGGGTTGTTGGCGCATCTTGTAGATAGCTCGAATAGCATTGTAGAGCAAGCATACACAGGTCATTACCAGGAACAGCTTGATCCGAGTTTTCCAGTTGAAAACGCAAGTTGTTTGCGTCCTGACCAAAATGGATGTAGGGAGGTGTAGGCCAACTTGAGGCGACCTTATTACTCTCGATGAATTGAGCTCTTCTACAGCTATCTGAATATCCTTCGTGGGATTCTTACGTTTATTTGTCAACAGCTCCTTCAGGTAGAAGAAGATTTGTACGCAATGGAGCAAGTAGCCCGAGGTTGGACAGAGGAGACCGTCTCGCTATTGCGTTGTGATGGAAAAACAGAATTGTGGAGGTAGGCATTTTTCAACTCCCTCAAAACTCGAATCAAACTGGAAAATGGCTCACTAGCATGAGTATTAGGGCCCTGCATTGTTCGTGTGTTGCAGCCCATCTCTTCTGTGAAAACTCAAGGTCACAGTTGCTGTTCCTAATGACCATCAGAAATAAGGCTTTCACTAGAACAAATCTCAAAAAGATTTTGAATTTCTCTACTGAAATGAAAGAACACATGTAGTAATCTCGACAGCTGCGGATATGATATTATATGATATAATATGATATGTTATGATATGATGTGATATGATATAATATGACGTCGTATGATATAGTTTGATATAAGCACCTTCTTCACTGAACCGTTCCTGCCTAACTGAACGAACATTAAGGAATCAGCTCAGTGCACTGGTTCCGAATGTGATCGCTGTGCCTTCAGCCATTGCTTTACCTATCGAATCGGTCCAGTCGAAAATTTTTGAGGTAACTTTCTGATTTTTTTCTTGATTTTCCTGAACTTTGCCTTACTTTTTGAATACGAGAGAAGTGGACTGTAAGCTCATCTTCATACTTCTGTCGCTAAAAATTCTGAGAGCCTGTCGGCTGGCTCTGGCAACAGAGGAACTCTCCACTATAGAAAAGGAAATTAAGGTTGTAATTCATCGCATGGGAGTTCATCTTCGAGCGCCACTGAAACTGACCTCAAGCGACAATACGCAACCAGTTTTCGTCATATCCACCCTACCAGATATCGATCAAATTACCAGCGACACAAATTATGACAGTAAGCCAACAAGAGTTTTCCTAAACATCATCAAAGACAAGATTTTTATGTTTTATGTTTGTAGGAATCAAAGTGGCTTTCGGGCAAAACGCTGATCATAAGGATCGAAAGAACACCAGTTTGCTCCTGGTTGCAGATGAAGAGGTAGGTTTTCAATAACTTGCTGATCTGTTGGGCTGTATTATGCCTGGGAGTCATACATCTTTCACGGTGGTGAGCAACACGAGAAAATACTTCTGTAGGCCTCCACAACTTATACATCGCAATTCCTTACGTTCTGCACTATATACTTCTAGTTGCTCTGTAATTGGTACTTGCATCATATCGAGGAACTCTTCCCTTTCTGGGTAACTCGTCCTACATTCCTTATGAATCCACCTCCTCCCTTACTAACTGCTACGTCATTTTTGTAGTCCTCCACCTCTAATAACAGATGACATTTATTTATCTGCTTGTACTTGATTTCACCTACCCAAGGGTTCCTATGGCCTCAGCTCTTCTATATGCGCAAGTGAAACCTTATACACCTAAAATATATTTTTCTAAAAATGAATCTTAGCAAATGAAAAGTTGTGGAGGGAGTTGACGACGGATCGGTGCGTCACCACAGAATATAAGCAGCAGTGTTGCAAGCGTTCGTCATTTTCCATAGTAACAGATTTTGTACCGATTGGTTTCAGGTGGTCGTCCGGATCCCCCTCTTCTTCATCGCTCCAATAACAAAATTCGACGTTAGCATCTGTGTGAAGGACTCCTACGATTACGGTGCTACCACTCAAGAGACAGCTGTACTCAGTGTATCGAACACAGCCCTTGGTGTCGATGTTGTGAAAAGCAATCTACCACTGAACAGTACGCTCTTTGACAGTACATATAAATGTTCAGGTCTAAATGTTACCTATGTATTTAAGAAGAATTTGCGTCGTTTTCTCTCGTCGAGGGGTTCTATCAGATCGTCGCTAAGGCCCCAAATCATCGTACCGTCTCTGAGGTTGCATACGTGAGTTTCAAGCAAAACCCAAAAAAACCATGCTCAAGCCGGGTACTAACCTCATTATGTACTAACCTAACCTAACCTTTCAGATTAGTCCTATGAATACGTCGTTTTGTGTAGCTATGCAAGCAATTGATCCACGTTCTCTTCTGACGATTGGCGAAGAAGGAGTGTCCGTAATGGAAGTGAAAGCTACAAATTTGGTAATTCCGTAGGAACTATGAAATTCGGAAATCTGATATCATAACTACAGAAATTTTTGGGTAAATTATCTTGATCATCCCCCGTAGCCGACGATTGCAAATTCAATTCCTTCGTTGTAGGCAGTAGTGTCTCAAATCACGCTAATTCCGAAACGGTGCAGCCTACTGGACTCCTCATTTGAGGCTGATTATTCGGTCAACGTTGAGTGGGGTTTTCTCTGACAATTTCGTGCTGATGAATTTAGTCGGCAACTGCGCAGGCCAAGCTGTTATCGCATGAAATTGAACCTTGTCTGCTCCACCCAATGTTCCGTTTGGGAGCAAGTGTAGCAGCGCTTCGTTGCGATCACGGTTTTCAAACCCAACATTCGCCCCTGCCTTTCGAGCCTCACTGGATAATCCTGAGGTCCCATTGGGCTCTGATTTGTATCAAATTTGTCGCAGCCCCACCCCTGAAAGAATTGTTTTAATCAGGGGCATATTAATATGGTCAGGGCTGCAGTCTCAAGAAGTTGAAGACGGTAATTCGCAGCCCCCAATTGAGGATATTTCCATATATCCTCAGTTGGTATCTGAGTCTTTTGCGTATCGGAGCTCGTGGAAGATTTTGTGATCAAGGAACGCAAATCGTTTGGCACGTATGCGGAAAAATTCGTTGGTTGCAGCCATTTATAGTAAGTCGACCATTCTGATGCCTTGATTCCCTGGTGAAATAGGCGAAGCTGGTAGTGGCACCTCTGGAGGGTTAAGCACATCCAGGATGGGATGATGATTTTTAGCAAAAGAAATCCGAGGGGATTCAAAATCAACATGGTAAACAAGTGTTTCTATTCTGTTTTGACAAATTTTTGTTCGAAATAATCTGTCAACTTTTTGATATTAGCCATTCTTAGATGCGCACTCCATACATTGAACTCCAACCTCCATCATTCAATCGGTCGAACACTCGAGTTCTAGCCACGGTCACTGGTTCCACTCCCGGTTTAGTCTCGATTGATCCCTATGAAGATGACGTCTTTATACTGGTGAGACAAATCTTTTTCAATGATGGAACATTCATTGGAGTGAGTTTTTATAGTAAACATTTCAGAAACCATCTGCTCGCTCGGTTGGAGTAAACACATCGTTCTGGATTGGGGTCGAATGGGAGCAACACTTGGCAACGTCGAAGGGGTGTGACGCGTACGTCGTTCCATTACCGTACCTATTTCTCCCTGATGGCTCAACCGATATACAACGAATGGCGATTGACTTCATCGTTGAAGCCAACGATGCGCCTTCTCCGACACGCTGGAAAGTTTGTGATGGTAAGGAGTCATTGTTAATCGGCCTAGCACTGAAGCAAGAAAGGCCTAAAAACTTTCTTATAAGTTCGTTAGCAACCAGGTCTTAGCGTAGAACATGTCTTCAACGGCTTTTCTGTTCCCCACATGAACGTATTCACCCAAAACAGAAGTTTCGTTCTCGTATCTGTTTCCGCATTAGCAACTTTTAGAATCTAATCGACCACGCCCGATAGCGCTGAGAACGAGAGTGGCTTGTGACTGTTCTCAAGGAGCTCGAGCAGCTTGTAGACGAAAGTACAAGTCTGCAGCGGCATGTGGATCGGCATGGAAACGAATAGCCGACGATACGGTAAGCTGGTCAGAGCTCCTTTTGTTAGTGTAGGCTGCGCAAGCAGGGTGAGGAACATTAATTTGAGTAGAATCTCATTTAAAGAAATTGTTTTCGCCGAAAGTTACTTCTGAAGATTTTGGACCTTAAGTCAGGCGTCTAGTATTATATATAAGATGATTTTATTATATTTGTTGGGAAAAGCCATGGTCCGAAATCCTCACACTGATCCGAATTTGCTGGTAGAAAGAAAAAAGAAGACAGTGGGCGACAACGTTTCTATAATATTAACGTACCTGAATAAATCAACCTACATCACTCTGGACCAAACTAGTTCGGTGGACCTACATGCAGTTCAGAAAAAGTGCAGGATGGCACCTCAAAAGTAAGCTCTAAATTCTCCGTACTGTGATTCCATGATCTCAGCAGCAGTTTAAAAAGAACATCCCTGAACCATATTTTGTAAATCACACTGTTTGATACTTTATAGGAAGTTGTAAAAGGGCGTTTCAGGGATAGGGAAACGAAAATGTATCTATTCCCCTCCATCACTGATTGGCTTTAGTAAAAGAAGCATTTCAAGTTAATCTGAAACAATCCTCAACTAACACATTGTGAATCAAGATTATGCTTTCCCGATATTCTCCATATTCAGGTATCACTAGAGGTCCTGAGTACGTTCCTACTCTTACTGACTGACTGTCAAACGGTGCATGTGAATATGACAGAACTGGATGAGGCAATGCAGTGAGTAGTTCGAAAGGATTCTAGTTTCCAGTTATCACTTACATATTAGAAGTCTTCATGAAATGCATTCAGTAAAAACATTAACGTGAACTTGAATCTTCAAAGCATGCTAAGAGACTCGCTTCATTTTTCTGAACTGTGGTAATTTGAATTTCGGGTAGGGGTAGATTAGGAGCGAGCACAGTTCTCAGCAATGCTCATCAAATACAAACATTGGACTTTTGTTCATTACTTTAAAAAATCAGCGAAGGAGAGGCAAGGAAAGTGAGACTTATGTCATTTTCTACTGTCAAAAAATATTCATAATTGAAAGTGGGCTTTTTAGTATATGCTTTCCTGAGCGTTTTCATCTTAACTCTTCATCTTAATTTCCCAAATCCAAAAAATACGTTGATATAGTTGTCTCATTGGGCTGTGGGAACAAACGTATGATCGCACCTAATCGAGCTATCCTCGCACCTAGGCACAAAGTGACCTCGATGAGGTGCGAAGACTTAGTGGTGATGATTGTGCTGCCTTGAAATCAATCTATGGAACCGTGATAGGGGAAAGTGGAGTTTCTGTAAAAGATAAGGTTTTTAAAGAAAAAATTCCGTCATCAGCGATTTAAAATGTTCCATTTTGGTGCATAATAAGTAAGTTCAATATTCTTCTGGGTGAAGTTTCCGTAAGATGGGGGAAAACGGCTCAAATTCGTGGGTAATAAGAAAACCTGATACAAAAAAATACAAATATAAATACAAAACATAATAAACATGATACATACAAAAAAC
>UZAF01019497.1:7190-19430 GCA_900617895.1 Haemonchus placei | reverse complement strand
GGCTGCACGGGCTCTGGTGGCATGTTTCTTGAGAAGCGGGCCATTTTGGCGGATTTTTCGAAAATACTCATTCCTACTGTGGCGACCACGTCAGGAGGTTGATCAGTCAGGCTACTCCTGTCCCTAACGATCATGGATACTTCACAGGAACGGTTTGAAGATCAGTTTCATAAACTGCTGATCGAATCTGAAGAAGAAAGCGAGGGACAACAGGATGAGACCGCAGGCGAATCACAACAATTAGACGAAGATCCTGACCTTAAAAGTGAATCGGAATCCTTTGATGAACTTGGAATGTTCCGGTCAACAACTACATCATGGATTTTTACAGAATATGGACCAGCCGCCCACGTTTTTTTTTGCAGCCATCCTGTCGACTTCTACAATCTGTTTCTTGATGCTGATATGATGGAGCTCGTTGTCACCGATATGAACAGATACGGCCAGCGAAGAGCGGTGAAGCTTGGATAGGACTTCCAAGATACGACGACGACGGAGTACGGAACGAGGAAATTCTTCGGAATCTGCCTTCAAATGGGAATCGTCAAACTACCATGAATGCGTGATTACTGATGCCAGCGACCAGCTCTAGGTGGTCATTTGCATGTCGGTCATGTTATGGTTTGGAGAAGGTTCGAAGAGCCTCTTCGTTCCCTCCACGCTGCCAACCACGACTATTTCGATGGGGACAAGCTGCACAAAATCCGGAAATTCTTAAGCCTTTTTAACGCGACAGCTATGAGCGCTTTTTCTATCGGCAGCGACGTCTACATAGACTAATACCTGATACCATTTAGAGGGCGAATTTCCTTTAGGCAGCACATACCTTCCAAAAAGCATCGCTGCGGTATCAAGCTGTTCAAAATACGTGGACGAGGCGGATACGCAGCCAAAGTGAAGGTATATGCAAGGAGAAATCTTTCAAGAATGGGCACTGTTGTGGACTCAGCTGTCATGGAGCTCATGGAAGAATTCATGGATGAGGGACGTACTTTGTGTATGGATAACTTCTACACCAGCATTACACTGAAAAACTTCTGAAAAGGCGCACGCACTTGATAGGTACCTTGTGAAAAAATAGAGAGGGAATTCCAAAGGCAATCAAGGAAAAAAGGCTAAAAAGGAACGAAGTTGATGCCCAGCAAAGTGAGCAAGGTATTCTCGTTATGAAGTGGAAGGCAAACGGGAAATATTGCTACTGACAACAAAGCACGATGGGAGCATCACTCCAATGGTAAACCAGCGGTTGTCGAAGACTACAACGACCTCGAATGNTGATGCCCAGCAAAATGAGCAACGTATTCTCGTTATGTAGTGGAAGGCAAACGTGAAATATTGCTACTGACAACAAAGCACGATGGGAGCATCACTCCAATGGTAAACCAGCGGTTGTCGAAGACTACAACGACCTCGAATGCTTTGTAGACATCTCCGACCAGCTCGCAGCATAACCCCTTTTTGCGTAGAACTGCCAAATGGAGGGTAAGGACTTTCTTCCATTTGATCGTACAAGTCGCATCAACACGCGGAAGCTCTAAATGTTGTCGTCAAAAAGGTAAAACTGAACGAGTTCAAAATGGAATTAGCAGAAGCTCTTCTATAACGGACCTGAACCTCACACCCTCTAAAAAACACCACTTGGAGGGATGCCTGAACCAAAAGCCGTCACAAGAAGGAGATGCACCCGTTGCTATGCACTCAGGTCTTCAGAAGAGGGGCGAGTTGGTGCACTCCGTCATACGAGAAGGGTAAATACGCGGTGCAGCAAGTGCAAATCATTTTTCTATGTAAAGTGCTCCAACAGTTTCCATAGGCTGTGCAATTGATAGGAGTTATACGGGTTTCAAAATGTTACAGTATTTAATAACAATTGACTTGAAAAAGAACCAATATATAATCACTATTTTTCTTACAAATTTGTTGATGGAGGTTTTATTTGAAAGCACTCCGTTTGTTTATTGATGAAATTTGTGTCTATATTTTACATTTCGAGAGAGAATCATATAAACAAAAAAAAGCCAAACAAAATTGAATTACACGGTGTAGCCCGTATGTGGGCTGCAAGGTCCCTCGTGGCCGACAAGGTGCAGCCCTTATATGGGCTGCATGGTCGTCAAAGTGTTGAACGATGAAGGCGGAATAACCAAAACGTACCTGCTTTGACTCATCGAAGAACATTTCAGGAGACATTTTCGACACAATGACAACAACTATTGAAGTTCAACACGTCCCTAAAAATACCCGGTTTGTGGTGTTGAATGGATCCTCGATACCAAATTACATGAGCGAGTCATAGCGAGAAAAATAGGGGACAGAACTTACGTACGTCCGAGGATGCGCGCGGCGATTCGCGCGGTGAAGTTCGTGGCAATTTGAACAATTTTAGCGCCTATCGTTGGAGTCCAAATTTGAAGTAGCGTAAATTAGTACGGTAGCTGACCCTGCTAAACTATGCTACTTGCCCCCTTAAGTTTTTAGTTTGTGCCCCATTAACAGGCGTCAGAGTCGTTCGAATCGCCAATGGAGGATAGATAATAATGCTGCTCCTCTTTCATTTCCTCCCTCGACTGGATATTTACAATTATGACGGTGAAGGAGAGGTAGTTTTAGAACTCAAGACACCACCAGAGGAGGATAATGGACATGTAGCTGCTGACAAGGGGCCACAATTACTACTGAAGCCAAACTATCCCCCAGAAGTTGTCATAATCAAGCTTTGTGCTTCGCCTTGGGCCCAACATTGCCTCCCAAATCGGCTACATCCTAGCAATACCGCTCCTCCTGAACAATGTAGACGGTCAACAGGTTAGCTTCCTCAAAAACTAAAAAGTTGCAATCCGAGCAAAAGTATAAAAACTTGCTGCACCTCTATGCTGCAGCACCTATCACCTGACAACCCACTTTCTCGAGCGGGCGCTAGTAAAATATCCATTCAATGAGAGCTGTTCATGCTGACTTCGCTCGAGGGNAATCCGAGCAAAAGTATAAAAACTTGCGGCACCTCTATGCTGCAGCACCTATTACCTGACAACCCACTTACTCGAGCGGGCGCTAGTAAAATATCCATTCAATGAGAGCTGTTCATGCTGACTTCGCTCGAGGGCACGAGGCATAGCAATTCTTTCGTTCAGAGATTTCATAAAGACGTCTGACCATCGCACTTGGCCACTTCATGTTCGTTCAACGTACCGAGGTATTATATCAGTAACCGTCCTGTTCCAACGGTGAGCGAAATCGATTGATATGTCCGGACCACTGAATCTTCGATTAGTTGACAAAAGCCTCTGCCTTTGGAATTTTGTAGAGTGCGTCATCCCATAATTTGCCTGTTCTACCACATCAGAAGTTCTTCTGACAGTAGTAGAGGACGGCCCTGTCCGAGAACCGACTTAGTTCTTCACCAACGAGAACAGATTTGCAATCACTGCAGCGCCATCAATGCAGTGCGGGGATGGAACATTCTGAACGTACGCTGCAAACTGCGCGGGAAATCCGTCGTGATTCAAACGTCTCTGGAGCCTATCATTGGGGCACAAATTCGAAGTAATGTAGATAAGAAGCATTAGCTGGCTCTACATATCTACTCTACTTTAAACCTATACCCCAATGATAGACGCCAGAGTCGTTTAAAGTACCATGAATTTCGCCGCGCGGTTTGCCGCGTCCATCCAAAATTGGGTGAATGTACCCACACCCATACAAAGCACGTACTCTTCTCTAGAATTGGAGAAGACATTCGATCGTTCCCCGCGAAGTTACATACTGAACTGTGCCAAACAGGGACCCTGGAAAGCTTTTATGTAGGTGCGCATACTCTACATAATTGAATCCAACAAATAGAGTTTTAGCCTTTTCCTCACAAGAACTTCCCTTTCACCAAGAAACGCCGAGCCTCGCGCTCTCCCATTACTGAAACCGACATGCCATCATTCTCGACCTCCATTCTGAATCCTAGTAGTTTAGAATATGTATCTAACCTAAATTGTAGTGGCCAGCCGATGAGCAAGTCAGCTACAGACTCCAGAGGGATGGAAGGTTTGGTTGGCTAAAATTAAGTCTGTTATCGATCGAGGACTTGAACCCATAACATGTGTGTGTGTGTGTGTAGTGCCCACTTGCCACTACACCACCTTCACCTTACAAGCTGTTTCTACATATCAATTCTTAGGCAGAGAGATAGATTTTTTTGGGCTCACTGCTGCGTTTTGCTTGCATTTTATTTTTCGACCAGATCTTCATCGTAGACCTTATTACAGCTCAAGGTTCATGAAATGGGCAGCACATAATTTCGATGTAAAGTGCAACACATGCACATGAAAACAACGTACTACTGGGAAAGCGCTTGAGGCGCTCTAAATATCAGCTTGAACCATCCTACTCAGCAGCTGTAATGAGTTTTCGCCTAATAAACAAGCAAGAATGAATGATCTTCGAATGATGAAAACAATAAAACTTCTGGGATCGAATCCAAGGTATATACTCACTCAAGACCGCAAGGGGCTCCGTCCCCGCGGGCTGGCAGTTTGGTGAAATACCTATTTGAAAAAATATAAACATCCACTCGTACATCGGCTGAATACTTCAAGTCGGTAAGTCGGCTGTGTAACTATAAAAACCGAAACTGCGATTCTAAAGGGGTGCCCTCCAGAAGCGGGACTGATTAGTCCCAAAGAATTCTAGTCTTCATCCTTTTATGTGTAATGGCTCAAAAAGAATTCTTTTGATTCGTTACATCAGATGTGCATGAACTTATGCAAGTATGTGATGTTCCAGATGACAACAGAACCCCTGCGAGTGGTTAGTTTCTTTTGCGAACAAGAGCAGCAGAAACTGAAGAAAAAAGTGATCATCGTTGATGTTTTGGAGATGACGCCTTCATGGTTATAAGGAAATTTTTTCATGTGGTGGAGATCCTTTGTGTTCCTCTTGCGAGAAAAAGAGAAAGAGATGAGAAACAGCTTACTATGGCCTGTCCATGTGTAGACGCAACGATTTGCAGTTCTGAATCTTCAACAAAGACTCAATGGGCTCAAAAAGCAACAATAAGTCAATCGAGAGGTGTAGCCGACATCTTCCAAGGCCTTCTTCGGAGATGGAAATGAGGCCGAGCCCCACTCGTTCCAGAAGACCGCACATTCGGATACGATTTTTTAGAGTTTCCCAAAGAAAGTCGTGTACGGGTTCATTGATGGACAGACATTATACAATAAAGTCTAACAATAAGTAAAGTCTTTGGGTAGTGAACAACCCCGTTTGGGGGGTGCGCCACTCCATCCCCTTTATACGGGTGCGAATCCCGTCCGAGTTTCACCCACACAAAAAATACCATTTCGTGTGAAAAAAACATATTATTTGTGAAGCTGGATTCCTTCCAATGTTCCATTCATTCAGATGATAAGAAGAGGAGCCGAATTTTCACCTTCTTACGGCTTTAGAAGATCCTGTATTAGCTTGTGTCTGCCGGGTCCGGTTTTATGATTCAATGGTCATCACCTGTGCAGCGGATTAGAGAGAACTTTCACGAAGGTTTTTGTTTGATGAGACCAATCTTGATTTCCGAGTATTGTCCGGCTCCTTCAACTTTTCAATATGCACTCAATAAACTGTCGTTAGCTTTGCTTCCATGCAGTAATTCAAAGGCAGGAACAGCAACAGCAACAGAAATAGGCTGAAAACCAGCAATCTTCAAGATGACCTCTTTGCATTACCTCAGTCGTAACAGAGAAGTAATTCGTTGACCGAATCATGTCTTCTTATTCGGCATGATTGTTTGCTTTTGCAATGTCCTTCTGCCTAGCCAGGTTTTCAGGTGGAACTATTGTAATATCATTGGCTGATGTTTTGTCGTCCTCTTAGGCAGCCAGGGTTCCACTGTTGAGACGGACAGAATCCGCTGTCCGTTATAGCGTTAGAAATCTGGCCTCCGAAGAAGACGTTTACGTCGAATCAAAGGGATGAAAACGTTTTACCCATGCAGTTCACTTCCAAGTTACCTGAAGTGCTCAAATAAAAAAGGCTTTCCCATTGAAGCGAGTTTTGAGGACATGCGCTTGCCTTTCTTTTGCGTTTTGTGTATAAATCTTTCCTACGAACTCCCTAGATATTTGACATGGCGGCTACTGTATTGAAGCAGCAGGCTAAAAGATGAGATGTCGAAGGGTTCTACTCAAGTTGAGGGGTTGGCGACACGAAGCCGACGTTTTTGGTTGACAGCTGACAGCGCTCACATATGCAGATCTCTTCACCAGTTCGAAGTGGAAGTCATGGCGTTACCGTACCCTCGACGGCTTCTGACATGCTTGAGAAGCTGCTGCCTATTCACTCAATCACAGCATTCAATTCTCTGAACTTTCCACATGAGACAGATAACGAAAGCGGTCGAGTGTCGCATGGGAGAAGACATCCGGGAACGCTTCTACTTGACTGCGCCCGTATCTCGCTATTAAGAAAGATGGAAAGGCCCTATAGTCATTACACCACGTCACCCGTGCAAAGCACTCCCGACAGAGCACACAGCACTTTTTCGGATGGTCATACTGAAAAAGAATATTTCAAATGAATACCGCATTGCCTCAGCACTGTTTTTCTGATCAGTTTCCTGATTTGAGCGGAGCTTTCGTTGACTGGATGAGAATGATCTGCACCGGATGTTGGAATTCTCTCGCATGGTAGCCAGCTGGGAAATCGAGTCAACAGGCACCTCATTAGCGGGACACAGATAGAGAGAAACAATTTTCGGTGAGTGACTCGGTAATCGAACTCTAGAGTATATTGGATTGTCTGAAAGTTATGGCAGTATTGTCAAAAAAGATGTAATGTTCCTTCACGACCATCTAAATGGTAGTGGCATAATATAAGGTAGCTGAAAATAAGCAGCAAGCAAAACTTTACTTGCGCTTTACCTTTTAAGCTCGAACGGAGGTTTTGAAAAGTTGCCTGAGTATGTCGAGAGAAAAAACTTCGGAGTAACGCCTATGTTATTGGTAGTACACAAACTGAGTGCTGATGACTCCAGTTTCAGAAACTTCGTTGAGAGAGGTCATAGCCTGTAATCCCTGAGTCTAACCTCTCTTACGCGAGGCAACATCGTATCCCATTTCTTGACCATCTGAAGGAAGTTGAGTATTTGAGCGATTGTGTCCTGGTATTTAGTAAACTCCCGGACTTTTCAACGTCCCACTTGAGAAACTGTGATATACTTGCTAAACGGGTCGGATAACCTCCTTCCGTCGAGTATTAATGCAAGCGATCCTTATACAAATGTGGCCGATCATCTGAAGCTTTGACTCCGAATACTTATTAGAAGGACGTTTCACACCAGCGATTGCCCGATCCTTCCTTCTGAGCAACATGCCAGGTAATTGTTGATGGCTGGAATAATAAAAGTCTTCGAAAGAGTTTATCATTAGTACCCTGACAAGGTCACTGTGATCATCTGCCCCTCCGTGATTCGACAGTAAGAACTGCAGCCGGTGGTGTACCTTGCAGCTGCCATATCTGGAAGTGAATGAGTCGTCCATCTCAGCAGACTTTCGCCAACAAGTTAATTTGAGCGAAATTGGCCAGGCACTCACTGTCTCCAAGTTATCGCAACGTTGGAGGAGGTGATGTAGTTGGAACGTTGGAAGATGTGGCAAGTGACGCACAATCATACACGGACGTATGGTCACAGTCTCCAATCCTGAACTGACCAGGATTGGTGGGATTGGTGGACTGACCAGGATGTACGCCTCGGTCAAATAGGTCTTCTATAGCTCTTTGGTCCATTTATTGGTACCAGGCTTTGATAAATAGCAAGTGACTAGTGACTTGTACATCGGCTGGCCACCGCAAGTCATTGTATCGGCGAGTTTTCGGTCCAGAACATACTAAAGAATGAAGTGTTTTCCATGTAAACTTGCATTCATTGCTTTTTAATTCATCATAAGACCCTATAAAAACGGGGTTTCCATGCTGAATCTTTGTTCCTGTTTTGAGCTGCCTGCTACGACATTGACGGAAGCCAAGATCATTTCTAGCGGGCGCGTCGTAATACTGAACAGGAGGGTCGGTATAGTCACTGTCAGCTTTTCCAATTTATTGTAGCTTGTACCATGCTTTGACCACAGTCGCATGAGCCTCTTCTTGCTCAACCTTGGTCTGGTAACAATTGAGAGGGCACTGGCTGTATACGAGCTCACCTTCATAGGTAATCCAAAGTTGGTTCGTAAATCCATGGAAGACCGAAGACGGCAGGTTTTGCACACTCTTCTTGCTCAACCTTGGTCTGGTAACAACTGAGAGAGCACTAGCTGTATACGAGTTCATCTTCATAGGTAATCCAAAGTTGGTTCGTTTGAGCAAGATGGGTCACAACAGAACTAAATCTTTCGGATAATTGGCAAAATGAAAACGAATTTAGATCTGGAACTATTCATTTTTTGTGATCAATCTTGCTTAAGCGAACTGATGTTAGGCTATAGAAGCGTCTGGCCTTCCGTAGTGAATTACCCTGCACATTCACCTTGAACCTTCACCTTACCCAAGTTTTTGGCACTTTGGTGCTGAATCAATTATGGACACCAAGCCCAACAAGTCCACGTTCATTAATCCAAAAGTGAATCAAGCTTTAGTGAAAGATAGGGAGCGTGAGAGGACAATTTCCTCGAATTGGCATCTGGGAACTTCTCTTTTTATGAGAGGTTACGTTACAGCGACCTATGGCAGTTTTCCGGAAGGAAGTCCGTCTCTAGCGGCACATATGGAAATATCACTGCATTTCCATTTTTTAAAAATATTTGGGGATAGTACACTATCAAACATCAGACGTCAAAAAATTGGTTTGCCAAGAACTTACGCATCAGCAGTCAGTACGGTCAGTTTGGAGTTATACTCGAGAACCCAGGGAAACGGGCAGTAGGAATGGTTTTGTGTGATCGATCCGCCGCACGCGGCTGTCGCGGACCATTTGAATCATTATAACAGTTCCAGCGCTCTCATACAGCTCAATCGCTATGCGATTATTACTTTGGGCTAGACTCTACTATGAGTTCATTTATCCCTGTGTTTCTTACTCGCTGCTGATTCTGCTGCATTCCTTCACGCGCGACGCCACTCTCGCCGCGACGCGACAAATTCGTTCCTGCTGCACCACACCCGAGAACCCACACACATCCTTGAATTCAGCAGTATTGTGTGGGTCTTCAAATTCAACGAATTTACGAGGTCTCTGGGCTTTTTAGGTGAAGAAGATGATGACAGCAACAGTACCAAGTTATAGCATGGCGATCTAAAGAAGATGCAGTAGAATTCTTCCTGATACTCCTTGACTGATTCTGAATATGGTTGGTGAGGTGGTTCATCACAGCTCATTTGCCCAGTGGTGAACTGCGACTAGGAAGACCCTGAATTGTTTTGCGAAGTGTATAGTGTGTGTATAGACTGTTTGCAAACTGTCCTTATCGAACTTCTATCAGCATTCGCACTCTCCTGTGCGCTCATTTCATCTGTAGTGGAACGTCGCCCTTGGCTTCGCTCTTTAGGTTCAACAGTCTTCTTCAAGTAGTCCTTCGATATTATCATGCTCAGTTGTAGAGTGCCAGTAGGTTCGCCGTCTCAGGGCCGTTTGGTGCAGAGTATTAGAAATGGGTTTCTTTCATGTTAAAAAATGTCCCCGAAAATTTCTTAAACATCTGGTGCGAATTCATACACGATCCTCTGTGTTTAATACCGATAACTAGTTGAACTGATAGTGAAGTAACAAGCTGGCATTTGCTAGTAGGCTCCCGTGAAAACTTATTGTTCCCCCGCAGTGAACCTTATTTGAACCAGAGGTGTTCCCGAATCAGAGTTGTGGTTCACCAGCCAAGGAAACGATGATGTTCACTGGGATCCCCGAAAGAAAATCTAGGCGAAAGAAAAAATTAGAAGGAAATTTTGAAATGGTGAGACTCGCTCCCTTACTTTATGGTTCGGGTTCAATGCTTCCCGCACCCCATTCATTTTGCCAGATCATTAAAAAATGGATCTATATGTCAAGCATGGACATAAGGTTCGTGAGCAGAATATGAAAAATCACACGATGAATGATTTTGGCTACCTTTTTCACTTCTTTGAAATGAAACTGAATAAAACTAATCGCTGCCTTTACACGCCCCCCCCCCACATATGAAAGCTGTGGTGTTCCTACTGATGGCTATCAAGTTTCACCATTTCTTTCGAATGAGATCTAAATTTTCTGATGTCTTTCCGGAAACAGATTCAACGTTTTATAATCGATATCGTTCATTTTTCATTGGAATCTCAGCTGATCGACCCTTCCCATGTTCCTCCCGCGATTCAATCCCTGCCAGCGATCTCCGTCACAAGCGAGGGGTAATCAGTTCGTAGTGTGTCCTGGACTCGATGTGTATCGTTCGTGAAGTTTAAACTGACCACTGCCGTTTGAAGTGACGAGATGAGCTGAGCGTGAGCTTCGGCCCCTCATGTGCTGCCATTGCCCTCCTCTGCTTTACAACAACTTGTCACACACAACGTCCTCAACTCGCCCGCCATATAACAACCAATTATTAGTCGTTTTAATAAAAAAAACGACGGCCGGCTTACGGGAGCACGCCTTTTCACTGCTCCACGATGCTGCCTTATGACTACTGGTTGGCAGAATTCTCACTGAAGTACAGTTTTTGAAGCAAGGTCATTTCAAAGCCAATCATTTTGTCTGGCATCTCGATATTTATCATCTTTTCACTATATCCCTTAACTGAGCTTAGGCTAAGTGTCTGGGTTTTTAGAACCATAGCACTGAGAACGTCAAATCTTTTCTAGGCGTACTATGGTTTCTTGGGTTCTTGAGCCTCCTGCAAGTTTACAGTCATCACCACTTTGATATGTTCGTCATTTCCAGAAGCAGGAGAGCCGTTATACGCAGCAGCATGTCCCCTTTCCCGCTCGTCTCTCAATCGTCAGACTTTATATGAGCTGCTTGCAGTCCAGTCACAAACTCTCAGTTGTTCTGTACTTGTTCCATACCTTCTATTTGTTCATTTTCATGTATTTTTTCCTTTTTTAAAGGAATTCGCCCATGAGGTTCTCCTTCAAAACCCATCTCATCCTCCGGTTTCCAATACTACCGCTCTTCAACCTCCTTTCCTGCTTTCCTCAACGTCTGGGATACAAGAGGTCTTGAAAAGTTGTTTGAGCGACGTCTGAAGACGTAAGAGATTTGTCTAGGGTGAACTGTAAGAAGACCTACGAATATATGGCTTCTTGGTTTCTCAATGCTTACTGCTTTGTTCGATATGGATGTCCAAAGGAGTATCACAGCTGTGTATAGAAGAACGTCGCAACCCCTGATGACAGTTATTTCGCCCAATTCGGACCCTGTTTGAGCTCTCCTATGCCAAGATGTCTGCTGTAACATGCATCTGCTTAAAATGTGCTCCGTCTTATATCACTGTCAGCTTGGCATAATTTATTCAGATTTGACCGCGACTAAATGAGACCGCTGATTGTCTAAAGATTGTCGGCCTCGATTAGTCATGTTCAGGTAACCGGAGCTATTGCTAGGATTTATTTCTACCCACAACCACATTATGACTGCAGTTCATGTCTCTTGGCTTTACATTCAGGATGAAAAAGACCGTAAGCGGTGGTCTGAGTCCCCATGAGGTTTCTAAACAAGAAATTAACCCCAAGAACCTTTGCTGATAGATATTTCTATTTCCTATGAAGCCAGTGGGCACTCTTCTCTTGGAAAATAACCTTCCCGTTTCTTCACTTCCCATTCAAATTTCATGAATAGTTGTGGTTAATATATTGTGTTTGTGTTTTTGAAGAGAACTTCTACCACCCCACCCCCACCCCTTCCCAACTTCATTTCTACTCAAAACAGAAACTGTAACTGTTTTCATTCACAATCGCAGCAGGCCTACTTTCACCATTTCGACTCCAAACTCATAGATAGAAGCAGAAATTCCTCATCACCTCCTCCCCCTTTCACTGATTGGAATTTTTTACCGCGAAGGACCAGGTTAGCTGCTGGGTGTGCATTATAATAGCTGCCCTTCCTTGTCATTTGAGAGATTCATTCGCCACGTGCACATGGGCGTCTGTGTGAATTCAAATATCATGGCGATTTTGAACAGAAACCAAATGCATGGCGCATACTAACAATGAGGTATATTTTGTGGAAAAATTTTGATGTTCAAGCAATACAATAAGACAAAGCAAACATTTGCAAAAGCTACAGTACCTCTGAGACAC
>UZAF01019496.1:0-23548 GCA_900617895.1 Haemonchus placei | reverse complement strand
GGTCTACCACCTCAACGTGGTGGGAGGGTGGCGTTTAGGCTTGTAGGCGTGTCCGATCCGAAACTTTCAAAACATCGGCTCAAACTTTCATAACAAACCTATAAAATCATCCTTCGCTCAACTGAGTTCGTTGATATCGTATTCTTGCTGCGGACTTCAGTCCTAGATAGGAAATAGCTCACGTGGTTTGTAGCTTCTGGTTGGCTACTAAATGATTCCCAAAAAGAAATTGGGGTTTTCTTTCCATTTATCCACTAGTCAGTCATTCATTTCGCAATTTTTAGTTTCCATAATGAGTAAATGTACCAATTATGGTAAGATCGAACTTGTGCTGACATCAGTTCTCATAAAAAAGCAAGTATATTTTGGTTGGTAACATTACCATGTTGGCCTGATAAATGAAACGGCGTGAGCGCAATAAGAGACTACATTTAAAATTGGGAACATGGACTTATTTCTCATTAGCAAGTGGAGGAGATAGGAAGATATCGTTGTTCACGGGATCATCCAAACAAAGAAACAAATTTCACGTTGCGTACTGATCAGAGTTCGGCAACGTTGGCTGTACCGCTGTTCTCATCCTGTTCTTAATCATGGTAAACGTTTCTTACATTCAAAATTGAATTCGATTAGAGTTGTACTTAAGTGCACGGTGGCCACAATATGCCAGAAGACCTTCTTCGCACATCAGTGGGTCCTCTTGTTTTGGGGAAGGGGAGGGAAGGAATCGTCTCATTACCAGTCAATATATGAGAGTTCAAGCTGAAACAGTTCAAAATTCTACAGCGCTCCCGTTCGAATGTGATACCTGCATTGGTGCTATTCCGTTTGCCGCGTTCTCATCTGCGTCTGTCATAATTCACTCAATCTGTGGATAAGAGTCACACAAACGTTCAATATTAGCCTTATGCTATGTCAGAGTCATACTGAATCGAGTTTGTTTTCGAGCCGTGTTCGATGTCAAAAGCACACCCATCACCTAATTAAGTACGCTCCGCCTCATTAGCTCCTTCAGAACTTGTACGTCACGCAGACGTCGCACACATGCGGTCCGGAGTTGTCCATCACCGGCTCCATCTCGAGTTATCAAAATGGAACCCTTTTCATGCAATGCACAAAGAGAGAGATTTCTTCTGTGGAATATTGAGTAATGCAAAAAACCCTTTCAAATTTGCTCGGTAGCCTATGTTGACACCCATTATATTTGGATTCACGCAGTTCACGCTCTAAAAAAATTCGCACATGTTTTACATTGCTCAAGCCTAACATGAAGTATTTCTTTTTTCTGAACAACTTTCTCCTGCATTTCACCAAACACCACAAATTCTTTTCCATTCTAATTACTCCTGCTCTGCAGTACTTGTTCATTGAATGTTGTAAAAGCGGGAACTAGTGAAATGGCCGGGGTATTTCAGAAGGAATAAGACTTCAATAGTGCTGTAGCTCGCCTTGCGTCAAGACAGCGTTTAAGTACCTATTGGACGACCTTTGGTCATTTGAAAGCGAGCTGTAGTAGTATTTCTTTGCGGGGGTTCATTTGATGGAAAGGCTTTTTGCTACATTACCGACTTGTTCAAATTCGATGCTGACCAATAAACACCACCACATTTCAATAGAGTCCTGGCCTGCGAGTTCAAGTGCTACAAAATCGAACGGAACTACAGAATTACCTCATGACTGTTTTCTGGCACACTTCAATTCGCAGAACTGGTTTTTGCAGAAAAGAAAAACAAGTACTCGGGAAATGAGGCTTGCCTTTTCGTTCTCAAATCGAAGGTTCACAAAATTCAATGCATCTGAATATGGTCGCAACTCGAATTATTTAGTCCATGTACCCATGTGTATGGCTGGCATTTCATCAGATACGCCTCATCAGAGGTTTACATTCATCCACTTCCCACTTCCAGTCATCGAATCAGAACAAAGGGCTGCAAGATCTTTGTTTGGCGACGTAACACCAACGGCAATAGACGTTTACCCATGCAGCAGGAGTTTCGTCGAATTTCCTCCTTCTCTGGTATATCCTCGACTTTCGTTATGTCTTGAAAATACTCGAGCCCCAGTCGTGGCGCATCACCCAAGCGGTTCAGTTCCCCCTTGGTTCTGCTGATCCTTGAACTGAACACCCCGTCCCTTGATTCTACTGTGGTTTTGGAAACTTATAGTCCACCCTTACAAAGTGTAATGGATACCAAAACCATTCCAACTGTTCACGAAAATGCGTGTTTTCAACTGTTGATGTGCGAATCACAATTGACTTTGCCTTAAAGGAACTTACCATTTCTTGAAATAGGACCCAACTAGCAGAACAGCTGAGCAAGTTTTAGGGAACTCGTGATAAACATATGTTGTTCCACTTATCTGAGCGCTACATTCTTTTGATTACTATTTTGTTTCCTTGAAAATTGAACGCTCATCCCCAAGTGCCCGAGTGGTTGCAGGCCCCCTGCACGGTTGTTTTTTTACTCTACATAATATGCCCATGGAGTGATCTCGTTCGATTTGCTGACTGTTAACCTCTCTGGAAAATCCGGCGAAATTCCTATCGATTCTCTGAATTACGAATTTCATTACATTTGATAAAAAAAAAGAAAAAGGAAAAAAGGCTATGTGTGTTTATGAATTGCGCGGTCCTATAGGTGTGAAGACCGAAGGGCCAATAGAGCAACAAAAAATTATTTAGATTTTGTAAATATTCACCGTCATAACTCCCCTGCAGGTAGACTAGCTTATAGAATATGGTCTTGACTACGCTTTCTCAAATAATGCAGAGAGATGTACGGGTATTTCACTGGTAAACTACATGCATGTTTTCTGTTGACAAAATTTAAATTTTTACATTTCGCCTTCCTATCTCGAAATGTGAAATTGTTAATAATATGTGATGTAGTTTTTAATTCACTAAGTCAATATCAATTCACCTGGCGATGGCAGAGAGGTCCACAGCAAACCATTCGAGCGAGGTTACCCCATTGACGAGAGTGCGGCATTTCAAGGCGGCCGATCTAGAACGTAATTCCTTCTCCCAGATACTCACGTTTGTCATCTGTAACGCGCCTTCATTTCTGTCAGTTATAAGCATGGCTCTCTGTTCCATCCAAAAAGTTTCGAGGATCTGAACGCTTGGAAGCAGGTTTACATGAAATGCAAAATCTGGAAATGACAGCTGAATCTATAAGGAATCCCGATCAATGGTTCTTTTTGATGAACGCAATCGTAATGCGCCTAATGTCTATTTAGATGTTTTCTCAAGGGCAGCTGCTCTCTTACTCCTATCATCCTCTTGTAGATAAGGGCGGTGGCAACTGGCGCGGACGTTCTAGCCTCATTTCATTCATTACTGAAGCGAAAACGCAGCTAGCGGCAAACTAGGTCCCCGTAGATGAGTATGATTACTTGATGATGATGAGATGCATCATTTGTCACTCGTGAAATGCCCATTTTGAATGAGAGAGAATGCGGGCAAACAACTTGCTCTCTATACTGCCTCAAGGCAATAGGATGCAGCTGTACTTTCGCTGACGTCGCGTTCAGACATGAGGCAGGGACTAATTCTTCTCACCATAAAATGAAGGGCAAGGGCTTACCTCATAACGAGCTTTCAGTCCCTTCAAATCTATTGTGCTCAACAAGATCAGAACGTGTAAAAGTAATGCAACTGTTGGCGTCCCAATAGTGGTACATAAGATTAGGTGAGTGGAAAAAGCACGTCGAGACTTTCATTGCTCGGCAAGGGGCTCCTCACATAAGCAAAAGACAGATAACGTAGTTGTCACAGATGAAACATAATTTGACTTGATGTGAATTGAATTTGAGGTAATAAAATTTTCACTATTTTAGTGCCCCTATAAAAAAAGTGACACATTCGAATTTTGAAACGTTACCTAGCTATTTAGCACCGGTCCGTCTAGGCACTTGCATTCCATATCAAAGGAGTCAAAAGAAATCATGTAAGGATCACATCATCGTCCTTCTCACTTTG
Organism: Haemonchus placei; assembly: GCA_900617895.1. Taxonomy (NCBI): domain Eukaryota; kingdom Metazoa; phylum Nematoda; class Chromadorea; order Rhabditida; family Trichostrongylidae; genus Haemonchus; species Haemonchus placei. The sequence goes on along the minus strand of UZAF01019496.1, from coordinate 19,566 downwards.
ATTGCACGACCACCGAGGGCTTGTCCAACTTCATTGTCAATAGTATTATCATGATAACCAGTTTCTATGATAAGCGCTTGGTAGTACTCTCTCGGTAGTGAACTTGTTATATCGATATGAGTCCATGTTTCTCTTTCTGCCGACTACCAACACACGCAAAACAATTTACATTTTTGTTCTGCTTTTTTCTATTTAGCTTTTACTCTTGTATTCTGATCAACTTCTGTATGATCGAGGAGTTTAGCAACAAACATAGCGAGTCGAACGCGTGTACGAGCATTCCTAAAACTTTTTTTTTTTTTGAGCAACGAAAAATTTCAAGCACTTTGTCATCTTCTTCAAGTTGCTTTGAGTTCGTTTCTCGGTTCACTCTCTTTTCTGTAAATTACCGTCAACAAATGTTCCAAGATGCTTCTCGTTTTCGGAGCTGCCCAAGCTACCTGTCATACCAGGGGATACTGTCAATCATGTCAAGTGAAATTTTACTATATAGCAGCTTCTCCGGATTCAGTGGAACCGTTGTAAAGACGAGGTAATAGAATTTGGAAATAAACTGAGTAACGCATCGGAATTGCATAAAGAAATACCATTCAGTTCCGGACAGTTCCACTGTAAATAAAGTTCGTTTTGTGGAAATCTTTTCTGTAGATTATTGTCCTTCATGTCCTACGTTGACTGTGGCAGACTTTCCCTTTGTGAAGAAATAAATATTCCAGTCTGCTATTTCCCTATGGTAAGAGTTCCTTTGTCATCTTCTTCAAGTTGCTGTTCGCATTTCAGTACTGTTTTATTGCTGTTCTGTAATGAGATTTTTGCTCGAGACCAAGTGCTACTTTATTGTAATATCGCCACACCACCATAAGCTTTGTGTTGATTGGCAGGCAGAGCCTCCTTTTTCGGTCCCATCCTATTTGATGGATGGATATGAAAAAAGGTTTGCAATTAAATAGACCTCAATTTGGATAAAGTCTGTTATTTTGGCAGCTTATTGACTCTTTGATGATGTAGGTAACCAAGAATACGAATCAATCGCATTACGCTTTTGGAATGATCGCGTTTTGTTTAAGGCCATCCATGTCTCTTCTTATACTCTTTAAGTACTTCGTTTTTCGTTTTTGGATCCGTAGTTGAAATAGTTGGAAGGAATAATTAGTTGATCAGCGTCTTCAGGCTTACTCTACGAGGTAGCCCTACCTCAAAATCCCTATGCGATTCTGAAAAGGTAAGATCCATGACGTCTGTCACCATTTCGCTGCTTCGAAAGAAAGTATCTCCTTATGTTTATTTATTTACACTCCGTACTGTACAAATTCAGATTGTTTCATGGATGCTGGAAAAGCTGTAAATATTTACGTTATGCGAGTTCATTCACTGGGAATTTTGGCAGTCTTACATGTTTAGACGATTGTTTCGGAAATTGATGCTAATGGGGATCCGATTCGTAGTATGAGCAGGCGAAAAAGCCCTTCGCCCTCGAATCCCCAATACCCATGTAATACTTCAAAAGTATGTTATACGCCTTTACCTACTGCTGTTATTCCTTTACGCTAGCGCTTCAAATCATGCAACTACTCTAAGCTGACAGAGAAACGCTAACAATAATGATTTGTTCGCTAACAGGACAATCGGTAGTTACCTGAAATCAAGTGTGTGCCCTCAATTTAGGGCTCAAGAGCTTGTTTCTTGAAGCTGGAACTATACCTTGAATCAATTCGCGGAGTAACACGCAGCTGTGCTTTCTGTCGAGTACGAGAAAATCTGATGTTTTGGGAGGAGCTTTCTCAGTACGAATCTTTTCAAATGAGTTGAGACTCAGGAACAAGTTGAACGTGTGGCTCGCCATTTCTGCTCACTTATTTTGAGCGGAATTTCGTGGAATGCCTTCCACAGTCTATTTTTTCTTTTGTCTTGCTTCGACCCTCCTTTTTTTTCCCGAGATTCTTCTCGACCGAATAGTGAAGCGGTTGGTTTTTGATCAAGACGCCAAGCACTCAACTTCTTTCAGAATCTACTGTTCAGGGGTAGAGAGTGTAATCAAGATATAAGTCGTCATGACCTTTGCAATCTTGCTGGGAATTATACTAGTTGGAAACGTCGGAAAATTCAACCCTACACGCCGCATAGTAGGAAAATAAATAGTAATGTTAGGTTTTGTGTCATTTTTCGTAGAGCTCGATTCCTCCTCCTGACGTCGCGTTTACTGGGGGGAGGGAATTGATGCTGGGTTTGTAAATGTAGTGGGCAGTTCCAATGAAAACCTGGAAGGGATTATGGGCTTAATATATGCAGAACATATCAGTCAGACCGGAACCCTTATAAAAATCTGATTTCCCGTGAGATACTGTTGGAATTGCTTATTTATCATTAGTGAGTTGTAGCATCTAACAGTTTTCTAGAAATAACTTCACCCCTCTCGTTACGCTTTGCTACTCACAATATAGTGCAATTTCCATGGAATATGAAAGGTTAATTGTACTAAATTACATTTTGAGAAGTCCAATGGAGGAATATAAAAACGAGGAGCTCTTTCTAGCCATCTTTACGGCAGCACCCTGTCACAATGCAGTGAACGTGAGTTGTTCTCTGACAGAGTACATCATACATCTTTGGAGGGTCCGCCTAATTATCTGACTCTTTTGGATATCGGACACCTCAGGGTAGGTATTTGACCTATGTAACATTTTCGTCATTAGATAACTCACGAGGACCATACAATGTGGGAACGGTCAAAGTAGTCATGCAAGCAGGTCGTATATCAGATGCAGGATAATGGGATGCGTGATAACTTCGCCTTTGGCCATCAGATTGTGAGAGTGATTCCGACGCATAGTACCGAGTATATTCAGAATCTAGAGAGTCTAGGGAGTTCTTAATGAAATCACGTTGAAATCGGATTAATGAGTTTAGAATCTCTCGCTGGCCTTTACGACTCGTATTTCCGTTCGCTACAGTCGGTGCTGACTAATCGTCGGTTACCATTGGCGGATCTCGTCTCACGGAACAGACACCTATTGAATTTGCTGTATTCATGAGTAATAAGATTCCGTTTGTGTAAAACAAGTAAGAACTCCTGGAAACATAAGAAAAACTTGTATTCTGTCAAGATTTGGGTGAATTCTCCAAAATCATAGGCTTTGTAGACCATTTCGGTATATGAGGCTTTGCATCGTGAACATTCATAGAAAACACTATTTAAACGTTTGGCGTGAACAAGATTAGAGGTAAGGCGCCAATTGTTGGAGGGAGTTCAAATTTTAATTGTTATCTGATATGATGTATGGCTCTTGACCCGATACTTAATACTTCCATAAAAACCTCAGATTTAGATGGATCATGGGTCGACGCTAAAGTTAGTGAGTAAATAAGTAAATGTAAAATATAAAACAAAAAAAAACTCAGAACTTCTTCATTTGGCCGACTTACAGTACTGTAGGTCACCATTGACCAACTTCGTCCCACGAGACAGACTGGTTGTCGGTCTTAAGAAATTGCATGAGATTAATTGGATTTGCTTATTTGTATATGTTTTGATACTACCGCGTGATTGAACTCACCATAATAATATTGAGATTTATTTATTTATTATATTTTTGCGTGCATTAGTGAACACGCTAAATCTTGACAAATCGAGATGGGGCGAGGTCGTCTAGCAGAGGTTTTTAACAATAATGAGATGGAGGCGGATGACCATAATTCACCCTCGAGGGAATGGGCTCGTAGATTTATCAAAACCAGCCACGTCAACGTTTCACTGTAGAAGCAGAAAGATTTCCGTTGCAAGTCATATGTACGATGCATCCGATGAAGGAACAGCTCGGCTTTTCGCTTTTTATAACTAGCCAAAACTCAGGATGGGGCACTTTTTTTTAGGTAGATCCCATTGTGTTCGAAGGGTCCATGATTTTTCTACTTAGATGATGCTTCCACTTGCGTCCCCAACTTTTTAACGCTTTACGGGACATAAGGAGAATTTAACTACGTAACCATTTACCCATAACTGAATTAAAATTTATTGACCAATCTCTACCGGAAGTGTTCGAGAAATCACTTCATTCCGACGTTAATGAAGGGTCGGACTAGGCGGCTTGTTTATTTGAGTGTTTACAGATTTTCAGCTGACTAGATGTGTGATTCTTTTTTCTTGAACAAATCACATTCTCTTGACAGTATTACTCTTATTCATTGAGAATAGTCTTAACGATCCTCGCATCCACACTTACTCGTCTTTTCTATGCATCATTACAACAAAAGTAAAATCTTGCTTTCAACATCCCTGCATTCATCACCGTACAATATTATCGAAGCTGATTTTGAATGGTAAGCTTGGTGGGAAATTAATTCTTTCGCTCACGTCTAACTTGTGCAGAAAAGCCTAGGAACATTTATGAGAAAAGATTCAGTTGTATAGTCGCTATCTGTAGAACCGAGCTTAACAGCTTTTCATCTATTTAATTGAAATGCACCAATCTGTCGATGAGGATGCTTCGCGTGCTAGCATAGTTATTTACCTTACAATCTTGAGACTTGTATGGATTGTCTCCTGTCATTGCTGGACTACGCAGCACCTACATAGAGCTAATCCTATTCACAGTAAATACCATGCACAGATTATAATATACAGCTATCATATGCGTGTAATTCAAGATTTCATGATATGACGTCTGCTTGCCTCAGTTGGCGTTTTTGTTCAGGTGCAGGTGCTGATGATAGCAATGAGTGTTCTGGAAAACGTGTATAACGTTGTTTCATGAATTGAAACTTTGCCAATGTGCAGGTTGCTCCTAAATTACTTGTTGGGAAAATCCGGTATATCACCCTTGTGGTCTGAGCTTTTAGTTGCAATGAGCTTCGCAGTCAAAAAAACACGTTGACAAATGAAAAACCGAATTGCCCTAGATTCTTCCAATGAAGCATTGCATCTGGATTTATCCTAATGGTGCAGACACACTATATGTTATTGGTTTATAATTTTGCCTTTCTGTTTTTTTTATCAAACTAAAGTTGTATACATTCCCAGCAATGACATGAAAAACTTCAACATGAAGCTCAAGAACCCTGGGGTCCTACACGACAAATACCAATAAAAACTACAAGTAAGTCCTGTTTCAGTTAGTTCGGAACTCGATAACCTTGCGACGACAGTCGTATAAAAATTATATTGTAATCTGATGCTGACCTATGCCTTTCATATTCTCGAGTTAAAACGACTGGTAACAGAGCTGCCTTGGAAGCACAGCAAATGTAGATTATTAGACCATTGTTCTTTGGTTATAAGTGAAGCCGAAGCAGTTTTTCTTCGGTATGACCCTGCAACGAGTCATTCATTATGAACGAAAATATATTATCAGCATATTTTTTTTAGCGATTCAAGCCCGTAACATCAAGCAGGGATACCAACTGCTAAGTAACTATATTTCCATTCAATGAAAGTTGACTGAAAAACAGATACGAAAATCTCTATTGACTTGATCCGAGTGGCAGTTTGTAACAGTTTGTAGCGATATCGATCTAATCACACGTAGTAAGCTGCGAATACCGTACGCCCACTAGTAAAGTTCTTGTGGGGTGCGACAACACTGTTTAGAAAGAGGGTCTTGGGTATCGAGCGATTTATGCCAACAACTGCAATCCAACTTTAACTTTTCTGAGTCATTGCTGATTATCGAATTGTTACTTGTAAAGCTGTCCATTCCCTACGAAAGGCAAAGCTCACCTATATCAATGTTACCTTCGTGTTTTTTGTGTGTACAAGATAAACAACAAGGTCCCTCGTTCATGGCGTCCTACATTACTGCGATTGGTGCATGATCTGCGAAAGTAGTGAATTTTCTTCAACAAGTAACGCTGAAGACGTTCACTTCAAGACATGTGTTTGAAAGTGAACACCTTCGGCACCGATCATCACCCACAAAGTCATAGGCGCCATCGATGAACGTCATGGCCATAAATGTTTCCAGCTGCGTTAGGCGATTAATCTGTCTCCCTTCTCCTTCTCATCACTTCAACAACAAGAATCAGGGGCATGAACATCGAAAGGCTCTCTGGGTACCACGCGATCACCACCTACTGGAGCTCCTCGAACCACTTTTGAAATTTTCAGCGATAATTTCCTTCTTTCAGTGTGCATCACTGGGACTAAATGCGGTCTGAAGAAGAAACGCTGTTCACCTCCTTCTTACACATGATCTCGCATATACTCAACGCATACTTGACAGCGTTTGTCGTCTTTACGGGAATATCGCTTAATCTTTTCTCCATCTACGTATTTCTACGATGCGAACGGTCCAGTGCCCCTGCTATTCAGTACTACTTGGTATGTTTGTGGTCTGTTTTTTGTTATGATATTTTTATCTACTGATAACAATTTGAGTCTAGGTGAGTAGTTGTTTCTTCAAGATCTTACTATTTCTCCACAAGTTTTTTTGGGGATGGAGTTTGGAGCTTTACAAAAAACGATTCATCAGCTTTTGCTGCACTTCTGTGGTTTTTCAAAGCACTGCTTCACTGAGACTCACCATAATTTCGCCCTTGTCTCGCTAACCTTTCGTATTCACAATGAATGAACGAATGAAAACGATCACCTTCAGAAGAACCCAGTAAGCTTCCGCGGCAGTTTGTTCTCACACTGTAGCGACTGACATCACTTAAAGCGAATAGGTAATACATTTTAGCGTTCCTGGATCACAGAAGCTTTGCGAGTGAAATTTCGAAGCCGCTGTTCGAATAACTTTTACCCTTCGGAAACTCTAGTGATCTAACATTTTGAACTCTTCTTCTTTTCGAAGGCTCAAACATTGGTCGCAATCCATTATTGAGCTAGGACAAAACTAGAAAACGAAGCGATGTTGATCTTTTCAAGATAATTACAAATGAACCTCACCAGCGTTTTTGTACTCTCTCTGAATATTTTCTACTCCCCTTGAGCTTGCCGTAGCCAGGTCTTACTTCATTCTGCAATTGTTTCCAATCCAGCCATGGCTCTTAACATTGCACCGCTTCCTATCCATATCAGCGGCTCGCAGCTAGAACTATACAGGTATACACATGAATTCTTGATATACGATCCCATGTTTGTGCGAAATGACTGAGCAATCGGTATACCAATATTGTAAGCAATTACACACGGGAACATTCTCTCATCTGCTTTGATGCGCAATCTCAACAGAACCGCCAGTTAATCGTGCCAATTAATAAGCATTTCGAAAGCACACAAGCTTTTTCACAATCCGAACGCTCGAGTTGTACCATTTCCGCCGAATGAATGAGCAAATTTCGAAGAGGTCTATTTTTCTGGCAGTTACCAGATTTGTCTAAACCAACAGCCGTTGGTTTAGACAAATCTGGTAACTGCTTGAACAATACTTTTTAGAACTAACCATTTCACATTATTTTGAACCTCCTTCTCTGATGCGAAGGTCAGTCATTCTGTCGCAACGGGAAGAATAACAATGTGGGCTAGTGAAATGTCGCTCCCTCTAGGCTTCCCGCTGTCTACAGTGTTGATTTCATCGGTCGTTCAGTGCTCTGAAGGATTGATCTGATGGAAAAGCAACAATGTCAATCGCTCTGTTTTTCCATTCAAATTTTTCTTCAAGTAGATAATAGTAGCTCTTTAATAATTCATTCCAATCCATTAAATTCTACCCGGAGCCAAAATGCGGTTGAGAAAGATTATGATTTCAGGTCACCCTCACAATATGGCAGACGGCTTTACTTGCGAATGCTTTTCTTCTTTACTCGTTTCCTCATATTCTATTCGGACATCTCGTATCACAAGGTGATCCCAAATCAAATATTAACTTTGAGTTTTATTCATTACTAGTCACTTCCTTATAGAAGGCATCTTTTTTCGATGTGTAGTTACTTTCCGTCAAAACAAAACGTCAAAACATGTCTCCATGCAAGGTATTCATGTTTTTCTGGATTCAGATTGCTGGAAGGGTCGCTGGAAGCAAGAGCTGTAGAGCATGGGCTCCAATGAGGGCATAAAACTGTATTAGCAAATTCATGAGGAGCGAGAGTGAAAAAAAATCAAGTCATATTAACCTCATCGAAGTGCATTATATACAGTATGGTTAAGTAAAAGTGGAGCACCAATTTGAGATAGAGCCTTACACAATATACCATTCTACACTACTTCAGCCTAATCCATTCCCCTTTTACGCCTCCTACCTTGCACTCCTTTTCCCATTAGGTGTGATCCTTCGATGTCAGCGTCGCAAATCACCTGGCGAGTTTACGAGCTCTTGCCATGTTGCTAATCTGCAAATTCTTTGTTGATAACGTTATTAACGAGACGGGAGAACAGGAATTGTACACCCATTGATCCCATAGCCCCTCAGACAATGATTATCAAAGAACAATTGTAACAGAGGATGAGGATCGTGTACGCGTAAGGTGTGGCTGCGCAGCAACGAGGGGTAATCGTATCAAGATTGTTCCTGTCAAGTAGCATTGTATAAGCTCTCTCACATCAATAACGATGTATATTTCTTGTTTTCTTCAAACTTTCTATGAAAGTGCTATATTGATTACAAATATGGGCATTGCTGCAATGCTCGAAGTTTTTGTATAAATGATCAAACCTTTGTTATTTGGATATATTATTGGGTTGTCCGAAAAGTTTCCGCCGGTTTTTGACACCACGGATTTATCAGCCGTTGTACAAAAGATCAATGACTCAACCTAATAAAGTTATATGTTTTCTGAAAAAGCAGGTCCTCCTCTATATTCCTGTTAGGATTCTGTCAACATTTGACAAAGTTTGTCTGTACAGGACTCGTATGGAAATGGAGAACCACTGCGCGCATTTTCGACATCTGAAGTATTTCTTCTACCGCAAGGCCTAGAATGCGGCTCTAGCCGCATGAAAGATATATGAGGTTTGAGTAGACCATGCCCTAGAGGAACGTACAGTGCATGACTAGTTTGCGAAATCCAAACAGAGTGAATTTGCCTTCGAAGACCGGCAACCCTTAGGGAGACTATCGTCAGTTTAAATGATCAACTCAAAATGTTAACCGAAGCAAATCGGCACATCACTGCTCGTGGAGTAGGACTAGGGCTTAATGTTTCGAAATTAACCATTCATGGCCATCTGCAGACACTTGGTTTTGTAAAACGCCTTGATCTTTAGATATCTCGCGAAATGAGCGAGCGCAATGCGACGGATCGCGCCTCCATGTGCGACTTGTTGCTCAAACGAAATGTAAATGAGCCGTTTCTGATACGCATGAGCACGAGGGACAAAAATTGGATTGTGTACAGCAATGAGGAGCGGAAATGATCGTGGAGCCCCCTAGTGAGCCGTCACAAACCGCTGCAAAAGTCAAAATCCAGGTGCGGAAGACTATGCCGAGTTGCTGATCGGATTTCAGGGAAATCACTTACCATGAGCTGTTGTCGCATAAACAAACGATGACTTCGGAAAGGTACTATAGTTAGCTAGAAAATATGGAGGCAGCGATAGACCAAAAGCGACCCGAAGTGGCCAATCGTGAGGGCGTAATCTTCCAAAAGGGTACCTCCAACCACACGTAATTTTGGCCACTCGTCAAAAGTTGCTAAAGCTTGGGTGGGATGTCTTACCACACCCCCCATGTAGTCCAGACATAGCACCATCAGAATACCACTTGTTTGGGTTTCTGCAAATTCTTTGAATGGAAAATCGTTCAATTCGCTGGAGGACTGCAAATAGCACCTGCGAGGGCTTTTCGATTTTAAGTAGGGAACCTTCTAAGGAAGAAGGCAACTGGAACCTACAGGAAGATGGCGCTCCTTACTGAACAGAGTGGAGGATATATTGTTCGATCAATGGATTTCTTCTTCTAGGTATTTTCATTTAAAGATGAATCAAAAATCGGCGGGAACTTTTCGTACAACCCAATATAATCAAAATACGGAAATCTGTTGACTTCGGAATCGCTGTTTTTCCTGTTGTTATAGAGTTCAGTATTTATATTATCGTTATATATAAACATATTTATATATTTATATATATGGTAGCGCTCAAAAGTCTTCGGTGAAATTGTTCTTCAGCCGTTTTTTTCAGTCGTAACTCCTTTCCTACTGGATCTAATCATGCGAAATTTCTATAATATATTTTGAGCGTGGGTGTATTGTGAATATTTACCACTGTTAACTTGTAATCTGTTCATGTTTCAGACATTTCAAAGAGCATGAGCTCAAAATCGACTGAAAATGCAGATTATGGCCCTTCTAGAAGCTCTTTCCTTCTTGTCATGTCTGAAGTGTACGAGCGGTAATGCCGAACACAATAGATGAGAAACACGCGCATAAGGTGCGAATAAGTGCAGATGTCAACAACTTTAGTCTTAGAAAAATCGCTACTGCAACAAACACCTTGCTCTATCTGTGGATATTGCAGCTTCGTAGTACAATTGTGTTGGGTAGGGTGAAATATGATCTATTAGTTTAACATATTTAAATTTCGCGCAATTTGGTCTACTAAGAAAATGTTATGAACGAAAAAGCGTCAAAGCATTTCACCGAAAGTTTTTGAGCGCTACTGTATATCATTGGCTAAATCAAGCAACTGCTGTTTTTTCGATTCTGCGATTTTCTTTAGTTATAACACTTCTTCAGAAACTTCTTTCAGTAAATTGGTAGGGGTATGAAATACCTAACATCCGAAAATTCGGTCTCCAAATCCATAGGTGTGCTAGTGTTTGTCTGGGAGTGGCGTTATCCCTAGCGCCATCCACCAATGAAATCAAATGTGAATGCTCTTCAATTATCATAAAGCATACAGCTCGTAGTACCTATCTAATCTTCCTGTAGTGCCTACTTCAGTTCATTCTTTTTCTCTTTAATGCACCTGACTGGAGATCTTTCTACCTTCTGCTTTTGATACCATACTTTCCTTTAATGACTGCAGGTTGTTGATTTAATGTGATCGTGGAGTTGTAGTTAGCGCACCTGAGCGTGCACCAAATAAATAAATAAATAAATAAATAAATAAATAAATAAATAAATGAACTTATCAGTCTCTTTCATCTCTTTTATATTGATCATGTTTTATTAAGAAATCATCCACATATCTATTAGGGAATAAATTTAGGACTTTGTTTTTAAGTTTTGCGGAACTTTTGCATAACTGATACAATATAAAATAGAGTAAGATCTGCTAGCAGAGGGCTAAAATCACCTCCCTGTGATACTCCCCATTGTTTGAATATATGGCCACCGAAAACGCTATAGCCATAACCTATTATCCAACGAGGTATCGCAGACCCTAAATTTCATACTACATAAAATTAGGGTTTTCGATAAAACAATCTGAATAGAAAAAAATGACCGTTGACAGCTGTATTTGTTTTGCTAGCATTATCAAAACAAACCTCTAGAATTGGGCGTGTGTGTATAGTAATGTCTTTACTTTTCAAACTTGTGAACACATCCGTAATGTCAGCACTGAAAGCTCTTGAACTTTACGTCCAATATTGTTCAGTTCATAGCTGATATTAGCATTGTTAATTGCCCCATAAGTTTTGTGGTTCCACTCCCTCCTTGCGCTGCCCTAGTAGGGCTAATAAAATGTTTTTTTTGAACAAAACTGAAAACAGTATGTATTTCAAGTGCTAAAGGTTTTTAAAACTGCCGTTATAAACTCCAGTGATGGATCTGAAGTCTACTGAAGTTTTATGTACTTTAGGTAGAGCATATGGCTGGTAAATCTGCATTTTTATTTGGTGTTATGTGATTACTTATACAGACTGTGTTATGTTTAGAAATCGAGTGGATTCTTATATCTAGTTCATTCAAATGATTTGTCATGTTTTTGTTAGTGCAACTATGGCTACGTGCGCTTTTTTTATGAGTAATACAAATTTCCTTGGAATATCGTTGTATAATGCTTTTACAATTCAGTCCATAATTATTACAGCGTTATTAAATAAGCAGAGTATAAATTCATTTTGATCCTTCAGCAATTTATTTTCATTGACACTATTTACGATATTTATTTCAAAGGGAGTTTCATTTCATTATGGTGACCTTCTGAAACGTTTCATTATTCAATTGGTTTTTGTATTACTTATTTTATACTTTTCTTTGAATACTCATCTACTTCAGTGATCATATTGAGGTATGTTTGTGTTTGTGTTTGATTTCTTTCCTACGAACACCTGCGTCTATTCTATATTTTATTCCTAAATAAATTGTTCTTTTATAAAGAATGTTTCTAGGATCTTTTCCTTGCACAATATTAAAACACTTTAATAACCTACCTATGATATTCTCCTAAGCTTTTGTTACATGTACATATTATTTGAAGCACATATATGAACAGTGTTCATCTGGAATTTCTCTTGGTTTATCATTACCGAGGTGTTTANTTTTGTATTATAAGTAATATACCTTAGCTAAAAAGGCATTAGGATATTTTAAACAATTCCAACAGGAATACAAGCTGCAATAGCTAATACTATACGTTTAGAAATTCTACTACATATTATAGGTAATGACCTTATTAGGATATTTTTTGTCTTGTAATTTTCTACTTTCACTGTGGGTGAATAAAATATGAACAAAAGGCAATATGTTGAGAAACTTGTTTTTTCATTGATTTCTCTGAGAAAGCTTTTTTCTCTAGACGGTATATAAGGGATGTTTGTTAGTTTCGATTCTTCCTATACTATGTAGCAACTTGCAATATTGCATTGACTCCATTGAGTTTTCCATATTAACAATTCGGAACAGAGCGTATTTATAGGCCTTTTCTGATTTTTTCTAATTCTGTTTCTTTCTTCACTATTTATTCTCCGTTTAGCAATTTTCAGTGAATAGGAAGTAGAAGCATTTGTCGTAACAGAAGGATTCGTAGTTTGAGCGGTATTGCCAAACCCTTTCATAAAAACATTTGAGCCAAACGAAGAGGTGTCGTTAGTAAGTTTCCCAAGTTTTCCAACTACTCCTTTTTTCGAAATTACTTTGCTTTGAAACTCGACTTCAACCTCACTAACTACTTCCAAAAATTCGAATTTCTACGAACCTGTCTTTACTCTCACTCAAATTAAAATTTCTTTCTCACATGCGAGGGAATGATTTGATAACGGGGTCCATTCCTTTTGTTCTCGAATACAAACGGTATTCTTACTAATATTTTTTTGTATTTTTGAAGTGATCCTCCATATTTTTTACCAAATTCATTGCAACACAGACCTTAAATTACCTTCGTGGAATTACATTTAGTATTTTTTCTTCTGTACGTATGAATTCTCACATCATTCCAATATCTTGCAGAATTATGTATTTGTCATTTATTCATTACATTTGTGTTCATTCACCTTCGCTTCTAAAATTTCCTAAAAATATTGATCAGCTCTCTTAACTTTCGAAAATGGTTTTTTGTGTAATACGTGCTACAATGGGTTACTGTACTTTTTCTGACCTCAAAAATTAGAGTGTGAGAGCTCGAGCCCATCCGCAGAGAAGAGTCTGCCATGGATTGGGTCAACATACAGTAGCGCTCAAAAGTCTTCGGTGAAATGGTTCTTCAGCCGTACTTTTCAGTCGTAACTCCTTTCCTACTGGATCTAATCATGCGAAATTTCTATATTTTGAGCGTGGGTGTATTGTGAATATTTACCACTATTAACCCGCAGTCTGATCATGTTTCAGGTATACCAAAGAGCTTGAACTCAAAATCGACTGAAAATACAGATGATGGCCCCTCTAGAATCTCTTTCCTTTTTGTCATGCCTAAAGTGTACGAGCGGTAACGTCGAACAGAATAGATAAGAAAAACGCACAAAAGATGCGAATAACTGCAGACGTCAACAACTTTACTTTTAGCAAAATCTGCTACCACAACTAACACCTTGCTCTACTTGTGGGTATTGCAGCTTCGCAGTCAAATTAGGTTGGGTAGGGTGAAATATACTCTAGTTAAACATCCAAATTTTGCACGATTTGGTCTACTAGGAAAAAAGTTATGAACAAGAAAGCATCAATGCATTTCACCGAACACTTTTGAGCGCTACTGTAAGTGGTGCCAAGGGTAGGCCTTTATGTCCCTATGGGACGACCGACGCTGGAGGCGCCGAAAAGTGAATGGAGTCTCGCTTGAATGAGAAATTCTGGTCTCTTTTATCTAGCGGTCTTCAAATTTTCGACAGGGTATTTACTTACCACTGCTTTACTTACCCGAAACTTAATTATGCCCTTATTCATGTCTCTTCTGGTTCTTTCACAGTCATCCAAGTGTTACGTTCATGCTGGTCCATTGGATGGATACTTGTTCGAGGAGCGTGCATCACGAGGTGTTTTGGATCAAGCTGAAACGAATCCCTTCTAATTAAATTGTGGTTATGGTTTGTGAGCCGGAATGGATCCATAAATCAAACGAAACGGAACTTCCTTGGGAGAGGGACCATAACCAGGGCAATTTTTCTCATAACCTGTTTATTAGGGTGTCCTTGAAATTCGTTGGCAATTTGCAAACGGCGTCGCGTTACGCAACGCGTTGTGATTCTGCATAATGGTTTCGCAATACGGAAAGTACTCGCGATGGGCTATCTTCTGGGCTAGCTAGCTCTGAATTTCCTTTCCTGCCCTTCTCACAATAAAGCAGTGAAAATGAGTGATATTTGCCACCACCGCCGATGTTTGGATGCGTCAGCGGTTTGGTGATAATAGTCCTTCTAAGAAACTATGACTTCGAAGATATGCCGAGGTCCGGTCGCCCAGCCACCGTCGATCATCAAGGCATTCTGGATGCTCTGGACGTCCTTGCGCGACTTGAGCAAGGTCACACAGGTACCCCGTTTCAGCATCCACAAAGTCCTTATTGAATCTGGCAAGGTGTCGAAGAAGCGTCGAGTTGTCCCTCGCGACCTCACGCCGGCACAGGCAAGGAAGCGGGTTGAGCTGTGCTCCGACAATCTCAATCCCTCTTTTGCCAAGATGAGAAGTGGGTCTATACTCTAATCCTGCCAGCAAAATAGTCTGGGTGGATTTCGAAGCGCCCCCGCCAAGCCGTGCAAGGAGAAATATGCATAGAAAGAAGCGCCCTCTGTCATTCTGGTTCTCTCGCCACGGCGTCTTCCACTACAGCATCCTACCCAACAATGCCACAGTGACGGCAGAGACCCTTTCTAAAGGATTGGGAGGTCAAGGTGAATGCAGCCGCCATGTCCCAGAAACTTGCAAATCCGTGGTTGCTCGGGGACAAGGCGCAGAGCGCAGAGCACAGAGCGAGAGATACTTAGGCGGTCCTGGACAGGCTGGGCATCAAGACGGTCACGCATCCACCGTATAGCCCGAACATCAGTCCATGCGATTACCGCATCTTCGGTTCATGCAAAATTTCTTGGACAGAAAACAGCTGAAGAACGAGCGCGACCTCGAGGATGTGCTCGAGGACTCGGCCGAGTCGCGGCCGGCCGGCTTTTGGGAGGATGGAGTTGCCTCTCTACCCGATCGTTAGCGAAAAGTGGTGGTATGCATGAAGATTATATCATGGACCAGTAAGTTCAACTTGGTGAGTTATCTTTACAAGCTCAAAAAAAACGAATGGCCAACGAACTTCATGGACATCCTAATAAGGTGATCATAAAAAGTGAGTCCGACCGAAAGTATTTACTACCCAAACTTTTCTTCGAGTCGGAATGATACGAATGGCCAGCTGACACTTTGACTTTTAACTCTTTTCTTTATAAAATCGTGAAAGGGGGCTTAGGTGGCGGACTACAAAAATTCCTTGCCACCGCGCAAAGTTTGGGATTGGCGCCTGCGGTAACGCTATGCAGTGATCCCTGGGACCAGGGAATCGAATTCTTCAGTGAAATTCATATCAGATGTATGGGAACGATAAATGGTACTAATATATACAGCGAATAACAGATTGACCACTAATTTCTATGTCGATGCTCGTTTATCATAACTAGTATCTCCTCGCATTGGCAACCAAATCAATTCGACAACCACGAATAAGCAGTCGAGCGTTCCATTCGTCTTAATCCGGAGCCAGCGATACGCTTAGGCAGTGTATGAGTCAGTCACCTGAGTGCTTCTGAGGCTTGGAATAGGAAGAAGCGCTAAGATACTTCAAAGTCGCATTCTTTGAGAAAAAGTGAAGCAGAAATGAAAATTCGTTCGGTTTGAGTATCTCGTTGACGTGTGGATCACAATGGAATCCAACTGTGAGAGCAACCAAATTCTTACCAAGCGTACATAAGCAATAGCTAGGGTTTTAGTAACTGAGGGATTTTCCCTTCGATCTTATTTCCAATTGAATTATGCTTAGAGCACCTTTCAAGGAGTAAGATTTTTTTTTCTGCACAACAGTCGCCACATTTTCGGTTAATGACACATTGCACAACAGGTGGTATATGAAAGTTAGGTCAAGATGTCAAAGAACTAGGGATAATCTAAAATAATGTTGTTTGACAATTGGAATTCTATTCGGAGTGTTCCCTCGACCAAATCCTCACGCTGTATTAATTTTCTGATATAGATTTTTCATCAGGTAAGGGCAGAACATATATGTTTTATAAAGTAATGTATTTCCCATTGTCAACTCCGTCATTTGGAACCCTTTCTTCTTGCTTAATTAGTCGATTCTGTAGATCGTCATGCATTCGCAAAAATGAAAATCACTCATTGCAATGCCGATAAACAAGAGGGAATTCTCCTCTAGAAGAAAAACTGCTGCTGAAGAACAGAATTAAGAATACCTTTGCAGCCAAAAAACTGTTGTTTTCAAAAGAAAGGGCTTTCAAGAACCATTTCCGACCGACAGAACCTCGCTAGCATTGTGGCTATGACCACAATCTCTTCCCAACAATTCCTTCACTATTCTGTAAAGAGAACTCAAGAGAGAGAGAGTACATTACAAATGTCCGGATTCTTTTTATGAAGTATCGCTACACTCCGAATCCCATCCCACCATAAATAACGGGCCTGTCTTCTTTGTGTAGGTCAGGTCCGCTTCTGAAGTAATCCCAAGTAGGCGATTTCGAGTGGGCACTGTAGAAGATGTGGTAAACAAACAGCCAACTGGTTTTCGCATAGAAACTGCTGTGCTATCGAAGCACTGGCGACATTCGAAAATTTTTCCCGGGATTCACTCCAGTACTACTGAACTATATTCGCAGTCATCGGATCGTGTCTCTTTTATAAGTCTCGCTCCCGAAAAAGCTGAGCGATTTCTCCCTCTCTTACTATCAGTCCTTCCATGCCACTGATTGCGAGTGTGAATTATTGGAAAAAGGCTCAAACCTCGCCCTCACTGAAACCAAAATTTAACTGATCAGCATTAAGCACATTGCTTGTATAACGCAAAACATAGCTACGAACAGGTATCAAAGAAAGTGCATGCTCTTATTCACCCATCTGAACCTGAAGCGTGACCTGAAAACAGGTCACGCTTTTTTTTATCTGGTAGTTTGTTGGTTGAGAGCGCATTTCTTCGAGTAAAGATTCCGACTCGTGCATTGGAGCATCATTCGGTAGCCTATAAAGAAATAAAAAATCATCAACTTTTAAACAATGGTGAGGACTTGAGTCACATGACTGAGGTTTTAATCGGAGCAAATCAGGTTTATATATTGCGTGGCACGATCGTGTAAATTAAAAAAGGATAAAGTCTTCGGGCGTTGAACAATACTGTCCGAACGACGCGTACATGGTAACGATTATGGTAACGATTAGCCGAGGGATGGAAGGCTTTGCTGCCCTGGGCGGATCGATGGCGCATTTAAGAGTTTACAGGAAAGTTTGCGAGGAAGTTCTTTTGAAAGAAAGCTCTTTGGAAATCATTTTCGCAATCCAGTTCCAAAACCATCTATCAGAATTATATTCATTGGAGCGATCGATGAGTTCCTACCATCCAGTTGCGAATTCTCTCCCATCAAAGAGGTGCTAGAGAGGACATAGCAAGTGTAACGAAAAATCAAAACGTCTGTGGGTATGAAATTTGAAATTTATTATATGCCCATACGGAACATGTGAAAGAACAACAAAAGCAAACAAACGCATCAAAATGAATGACCTAGAACACGAAGTTGGTAGACGAAGTTGAAATAGCCAGGCCAAGGAGTTCAAAGCGAAATTTCGACGCGTGTTATCGGCTGAAGGCTTAGCTCTGATGGCTTTTGCTCAAACTGCGTTAGCCGAATGCTGATGATGATAGGAGCAGGCGGTAGCAGTGACTATTCCGTGTGCGTTCAGTGATTGGATCCTTTTCTTGAAGAACATGCATCTCACCGTCAGAGAGGCAGTTCAATCAGTAGTTGTTTCTTGAATAGTGAACAGCGCATCTAGCAAATGTGTTGCTGATAATTTCAGCCATTGTGCTCGCTCTTCTCCACTGATAGCACTCGTAGAAATACTCACCACTGAAGATGAAGACTGTAGGTGAAGTTACAAAAGCCCTTTTGCGTGCAACTGTTTACTCGTATGTCGATGATACTCAGAGGATGTTCAAGAAAGCGATCACCATCACTTGCTATCGAGTTCGCATTACTCATGCAGAATTATTGAATCGTAGGAGAAAATTGACCCTCTCACAAGTTCTGCATTCCGATTTGCGTAATCTGCTGTGCA
The DNA here is from genome assembly GCA_900617895.1 of Haemonchus placei. NCBI lineage: Eukaryota > Metazoa > Nematoda > Chromadorea > Rhabditida > Trichostrongylidae > Haemonchus > Haemonchus placei. The sequence goes on along the minus strand of UZAF01019496.1, from coordinate 999 downwards.
AAGATCCAGAACATGTTTTCAAGGCCACCTCTGAGCAAAGGATTGTTAGGCTCATATGATAAAGTTTTGTAGAACTTAGCCGCTTTAGGCAACTATGTCTACATTTATCCATATGTGTACACATTTGCAAATACAACACATACCGGTTCAGTTTGGATAGTTCTCACATTAACCATAGACCGATATTTGGCACTATGTCAACCTTTGAAACATCGTGCCATTGGAAAAAAGAGGTAGGCAGTTCAAGTTCAACCCTTCATTAATTGACTCAAAGACTATAACTTTTCAGCCGGGTGAAACGACTAATGGTGATTGTGTCACTATTGGCAGTGCTCTTCTCTTCTCCACGATTCTTTGAAGTTCACGTTGTACAATTTTGCAACAAATACAATGAATGTGTTGCTGTAATCGATCGAACAGCGCTCTTCGAGGTGAGTGCTATTCTGGTGCCTATTACTGTGATACATTGTTGAGGCATTTATTCGTTTAAGCTCTGAAGAGGGCGATACCGCCCAGACGTCAAACTAATGAAGTTTTCGGAAATGCTAGGTGATGGAGTCGTTTGCTCTATCTTGCTCATTACGGTAGTTAGCCGACGCGCTCAGTCGTCACGGAATCGCAGGCGACGAATGCCGGTTGAATGATGATGATAGGCCTTGCCTGCTGAGTGCGATTAGTGTATTTGGTAATGCAGTGAAGATGCCCGCAAGGCAACGGAGCGCCAGCATAAGCCCGACCGGTATACGAACGGCCCCTCACCGAGGGCGCAAGCTGTCACCTGTCGGGTAATGAAGAGGAAGAAAGGCAAGAAGACCGCCGATACCAATGGGTCCTAGGCTTAACAGCTGAAGGAGATTGCCTTGGAAGGCGTCTGCAGATCGAAGGGAGGATGAGGTTCGTGTAATACATTTTGTGTATGTATTATGTATGCTTCATTACGAATCTCCTTCGCTGAGGGTTCTCTCTCACTGAAGGATCCCCAGCCGATTAGTGACGAGG
>UZAF01019495.1:0-10589 GCA_900617895.1 Haemonchus placei | reverse complement strand
TATGTATGTATGTATGTATGTATGTATGTATGTATGTATGTATGTATGTATGTATGTATGTATGTATGTGTGACCGGAAATTCATAACTCCTGTCCCCGTGTACCGAAAGCGTTCAAATTTGGTAGCAGTACGGGCGGCAGGATCAGAACACTCATGGTAGGTGGCAGCGTCAGACTCCGCCCACAATGGGCGGAGTTTGAGCAAAAATTCATAACTTCTGTCCCCCTGGACCTAGAGCGCTCGAATTTGGTAGGAGTTATGGGAACAGGATGAGAACACTGACGGTGGGTGGCCGGGCTAGACTCCGCCTACAGTGGGCGGAGTTTGAGCAAGAAATCATAACCTCTGTTCCCGTGGACCTAGAGCGTTCAAATGTGGTAGGAGTTATGGGAACAGGATGGGAACACTCGTTGTAGGTGGCAGGACCAGACCCCGCCCACAGGGGCGGGTTTGCGCGAAAAATGAGATTTTGGCCATAGGGCGTTCAAAGTATTCCAACTACACGAAAATTTCACGGAGGTACGCTTTCTTAGCCGAAATGTCCTTTTTTCTCAGAATAATCGCCTTTTAGATATTACACGATGTTCATACCGGACACAGCGAAGATGACTTACAGAAAAAATTGCTCCCAATTCGGAGCTAATCCTGAGGGTGTAGAGCTTTCAAGGAAAATGAGATTCCGAAGAGTTATTTACGCATAGCAAATTTCTTACAGAAGGGAGGAGGCGAAGCCGGGCGACACCGTAAGAAGGAGGGAAGCCCGGTGTCTGCCGAGCGGCCCGACTGGTTTAGCGGAAATGGACCATAGTGCTATACTCAGTGCTCATGCCCCTATACCATGCAAAAAACCTTTTTCAAAAAGCGTCCCACGCCCTGAAAGACCTTCCTTGTAAGGAAATGGCTAGGCGTTCCTAAGTAGCAAGATTTAGACACTAGATGGTGAAAGAGGCCCCACCCGGATCACAGAAAGGTTTAAACAAGGACCAACTTCATGGGCCATAGAGGACAGAAGCCCAAATGAGACAATATAATTCTTGAGAGCCTTCAAGGAAAAAGTGCTTCTTCCCTGCTTCGTTTTTTTAACGATCAATGAAATTTGATCTTTTTCCGTCCCTATGCATTCCACTTCAAGTGATCGTCTACAGCACCACTTATCTTGTAGATATTGACATCTGCCTCGCAGTTTTCTTCATTAACAGTGCCGAATTGCAGCACAGATAACTGCCCACATTCATGATAATAGCCATATAGCTTGCAGAAGTAGTTCTCCCACGTCTCGAAGAGCTAGAAAGTTCTGTCAGCTCCGTAAATATTGCGACTCTTTTTGAAACAGTGATTCTTGACCCATTCAAACAAGAGATGGATCACTTGGAATTCTTGAAGGCGCAAATCGATGATAGAGTTACGGTAGAGCGACGGCTTCATCGTTCACGAAAGAGGCAGAATTTTCATGGTAATCGAAATCAGCGAGTCAGATGAAAACAAAAAAAAAGGAGTTCAGGAAAGAAGAGCTTCCCAATAGTTGAGAATAACGCGCCAGAGCTTGATTTCCATAATTTTCTCATCTGCATTTCACTAGAATTCAGCATTTCCATTATTTGCACCGGTTACCTTTCAAAAGACGCTTCTGTTACATACACCAGTGAAGTTCAGATAGAGCGCCAAAAACGAATATTATGTCCAGTCTGTAACCTAAGTTTCAAAAAACGCGGCTAGCGATATAGGCGCACCTCACAACAATGCTCTCTATCCACAATCGCACGAATGCCAAGAAAGATCCAAATGCCTCCATGATATAAGCATAATCACCACCGGATTTACGGATCAATGTTCCCAGTTCTGCATAGCAGTAAGCACCAATGGCAGCAAATATCCCAGATACGACCCAGACAACCAGCGAAAGACCTACTGAACCCGCTTCTGAAAGATGAAGGTTGTAAAAAAACAAAAAAAAATTTAGAAACCCGAACAACTCACTTTCCTGCACACCAGTGGGGCTCACAAATATCCCTGAACCAATGATACAACCAACAATTATGGATACGCCATTAAAAAGTGTCAATGACTTCGCCAAACCTTTTCCTTCATCCTAGAGAACAAGAGCCATTACAAAGCATAGGTTTAGTAAAAATATTATTATATAGATGCCTAAGGCAATGCAAGAACGGAATGAAACTGGATCATCCACCCCATGCACATGGATAACAGCATTTTCCATTGCTTCCCTTGTTACATATTGGATTGTGGGAAGCATAATTCCTATTCTTAAGTGTTTACAGTTCTTCGGGGTAATGTTCCACATAACTGACCTTTTGAAATTCTGGTACAATAAAATGAAACTAAAAGACAAGTTCCAAAATGTACAGACGAGGTTGTGCGACGTTAGTCACGACTGACATTACTTCGCGTCGAGGTGCGAGGTGAGCTCAATCGTAGCTAATCTCATCTTAATTACGCGCCTCCCCTTTATCGTAACTGACCTCATCCTACTTATGAGAGTGAGGCAATGATGAGAATAGTGAGAAAATGAAAGTTCAAGAGAAGTAGTTTTTCAACGTGAAACTTTCATGGTTTTTGGTTTTAAAAGTTCTATTACCATAAGAAATATTAAAATTCGGGGGTCATGAAAATGATGTTCGTGTAAGATGTGAAATTTCATGGTCCTTGGTTTCAAAAGTTCTATTACCATATAGATTAAAAAAATTCAAGGGTCATAAAAATGAAGTCCGTGTAAGATATAAAAACACCCTTTTTTTGAATTTCCACTCATCTGTGATATCAAACAACATTTACAGAAGCGACGTAGTTGTTTGATATTGGGGCATCTCGTGTTTGAAAGGTCATTGAACGCCCCCTGCTGATCAGTTAGGCCATTTCACACTTCTCATGGAATATTACAATACTTCAGGCTAAATTCAGCACATTGATGAGAGGTCATCAGCTACAATTCAAGCTGGTGGGTGAGTGATTTATATACGACTATTTTGCTTAGAACCTTACTATGTATACTGACGACACTTTCTACTACCTCCGAGATTTCACGGGGTAGCCTTCAGCTTCAACGCAGCTTCATTCCGCACCCCGACCCTTTTGCTGTTACTTCCGTACCGACGCAACCTCCACCAATGCAGCTTGAAAGCGCACCATAACCATTACACCATGTATGCTGCTTCCGTACCTATACAACCTCCGCTAACGCAGTTCCAACCCGCACCGCTGCCCTTGTACTACGCTACTTCCACACCTACCCAACCGCTCCAACCCGTACCGCAGCCTTCGCTACACTTCCCTCATTTTGATTTTTTTGTTGAATCTTCTATCATCTTCCACGGTAATAAAATTTTCATAACCAAAGACCACGAAAGTTTTACGTTGAAAAACTACTTCTCTTGAACTTTCATTTTCTCACTATTCTCATCAGTTCCTCACTCTTATAAGTAAGATAAGAGTTAGTTACGATCAAGGGGAGGCGCGTCATTAAAGGCACCGCTAGCAAAAAATGTAGTTTACCCTTTTTCGGCGGGAATTGATAGAACTACTCTAGAATAAAGCGATAACAGCGAAAAAACCGCAAAAAAAGACAAACAAAAAGAATTACAAAGGGTCAAAAAAAGAGCTGGAAAGGGGGTTGGACGAGTTTCACATTGAAATAATGGTGGTTAGGGGGTGTTCGGCCAAATTGGCAAGTTGCCAGAGCAGAGACGCAGTGGTTGTCTGCAATAGCAGACAACACATTGCGTCTCTGGCAATTTGCCAAATTGCAGTTCAGGGTGGGTCCTGACGCGATTACATGACGCTGTGTCGTCTCGACACTCGTCTGACGTGACATCAGTCGAGGGGCGGAGATGCGAATTACGTCAACAACGGAGCTGCCACTACGCCCTGGACGTCGAGATTGCGGGAATGAGAGGGTCCCTTCAACAACCCATGGGGGCAGCTGAGTATTAATAAGGTAAGATCTCAATAACTTTTAGTCGTGAATGGTGCCTTTAAGATGAGGTTAGTTACGGTCGAGGTCACTTCGCACCTCGACGCGAAGTAATGTCAGTCGTGACTAACGTCCCGCACCTGTACGGACGACGGGCACACGATACACGATTTCAAAAGCGAATGTACCTATGAGCACAGAATAGCAAGTAGGTGATGTACCAAAAAACCTTCCAGCCAATTAATCGATACTTCTGGCGGCCTCCTCGGGTTCCTCTGTTATGACGAATAAATGTCTCAGCATTTCGCATTCTGTTTTTACTGGATACCTTGATAGTGGCTGGGTTGGATGGAGTTTGAGTTCAAATGTGTCCACCTCTTTTTTCATTATGATTTTTTTTACCAAAGTTACCCAGTCGGACTATTCTCTAACACTCCTCTTCATCATTCGTCATTCCCAGGTGATAACGAATGATGAAGAGGGCCAATCAACCAGCGACTAACCACGCTCACTTTTATCAGTGATTTAAGTATTTATTATGGGTCAGTAAAAGGTAAAGGTTTGGTCAAGTGATGATAATGACCGCTCCAACAGCCCTTCTTCCGATAACATGCTTTCTTCTTGCGACTCGGCTGCAGTGTACGTCGACGTTTTGTTGTTGTTCTATTCAGTATACAAGACCCATCCAATCCTGCCTCAATGAAATGCGAAAAACGAGCGCATATGTCGTCTACTTCGATTTCGCTTCTGATAACTTCTGATTCCTTTTCTGCTTCAGCGCTCGTTCCCTCAGTAGCGGGTCCGCTTTACAGGTGTGTTGGCGTCACTTTTCTCGACAGTATGCTTGGTCGGAATGAGACCGAATACTTCCAAGCCCTCATGTAAGATGTCAAGAAAGTGTTGCTTTGATTTCTCTTCAGACCGCCGAGGTCGAGGCCGATCTTAAAGATACATGGTCGCGCGACAGAAGGACATAACCGTACCACCGAAGACGAGCTTTGAGCATTTTTCCAGCAACAGGGGCTACTCCAGAAGACTTCTCTATTGCATACTTGCGAATACGGCCAAACACGCGGCTTCAGCCGTTCATCGCAGCACTTTCTTTCCTGTAACTCCAGGAGGTGCTACAAGTTTTGAGGAACTCGCGACGGGCACTCGACTCTTACAGTAACCCCCTAGCTTTCTCACCACCCGCCCGTGTCCTTGACAATGTCCTTTTCGACGCGTTGCATAAGTGACAGGTGAGAATTTGCGTATGAAAATGGGGTTATGTCGTGCCGGATTACTGTCAGAGCCGAATGCCGTGCTGAATTTTCGTTTCTGTCAAGTGCTCTAGTTACAAGCCAGCATTCTGCACCATGATCGCGACTGGTCGTATGACAGTCCTGTAGGTCTTTGATTTGGAATTTTCTTAAGCATTCTCTTTCCCATAAAACGCCTGCTAAAGAGCGCCATTTAGACCATGCCGCACTCACGTGTGGATAACTTCAGAGGCCAGACTGCCGTAAGACGCGACTGCTGACCAAAGATACTTGAAGACAGATGTACGCCAGACCTCAAGTGCGCAAGATACCACTTACATTCGACTCATTGGATTCAAGTAAAGTAGCACACCACATAACTTCACGCATCACGCGATCGCAAGCCTAAATTGAACAGAAGCCAGATGCACTGAGCGAAGGTGATTTTCGTTCCTCAAGATGCTCTTCTAGCAAAGGACGTGTGGCATGCATTCAGTCAGTGGTGCTGCAGCCGGAGATAAAACCACATTGGTTGATGGAGACATGGATCAGTTCTCGAATACGGCTCTCGACAATTCGTTCAAAGATCATCATACTGTGCAAGAACAAGCGAATCGGGCGATAGCTCATGCATTCTGTAAGGCTGCCCTACTTTTTCCAGATCGGAATGGTGGTGCTCTATTGCCAACTCACGAGCACCCACTTTTCTTCATCGACCGTGCCACCTGATTCCAGCACCGCGACTTCTACACATCAGCTGCCATGCCATTTGGACCAGTTCCCTTGTCGGGGGTCATCTTCTTCAGCGCTATTTCCACTTCGTCCATTGCTATTTTCTGTACATGACCATGTACTGGCAGAGCGCAAGGTACAGCCGGACGAGCAAATTCTACTGTTGAGATACTCTCAAAATAGTCATTCCAACGTTTTACTGCCCTATTGCGGTTCGTTAGAATGTGTTCTCGATATCCTTGGTCTGGCGATGGCGGGCTTTAGCAACACGGTATATATAACGCGCCTTCACGCATATCTAATTTCTTGCTGAAATCAACTCAGTGGGCAGCTTTTGCATAAGGTACGGCCTTTTCGTCTCCCGATAGTCCTGCCAATCATCAGTCGTTCACCAAGAAACTCGTGCTAGGGACTATTATTTTCGCGTACCTTCACTATACAACTATCCATGCACAGCCACGCTTGTTAATCTTCCGTCATCCAGGCTTTTCTCGCTCAGCTCACGGAGAACAATCGAGTTTTGCTTCGGTAGCACATTTCCAAGTTTCCTTCCGTTGGCGCGACTATAAGCGTCCAAATCAGCGGTCGATCTTGCGGCGACCGAGCCGAGTGGCCCGAAAGTTCGAACATGGGAATCAGCATATTCGAGGATTCGCTCACCATCGACGGTACTTACTCAGATCCAAACCACCATGACAACTTTTAACCACCCTCTCGTTGTGCCAACTACTAATGCGCTCATTTAGGTTTCCTGCGCCAACAATAACTTCTAACGGCAATTAACTGTCTTTCCATCAAGCCAAGTCCAGAGCTCTCCCTTTATTTGCTCAGAGTAACCAGTCTGTGGAGCGTATGCAGAGAAAATGTCGAAAGGTTGGTCTCCAAAAACAACTACAATCTCCGTCATTTGGTCGTTGAAGCGTTCCGCGCACTCAATCGAGTCCCCGAAACGTTCCGAGACACATACTCCGACAGAGCTGCTGGTTCTGCAGCTACCGTGAAGAACGGCTTTGAAGCCACCGCCGATGTTCCTCTACTTGCTGCAGAACCATTTCGGCTCTTGCGCTGCTCGTCTACGCTCCAGCGTATCTTTTGGCTTGAAGTAGCGGCCTGTCAACGAACCAACATTAAAGAAGCAAGAGTCTACCACACTTCGGACTTCGGACCAGCATAGTTGCCCTTCCATGCCTTCCTTGCATCGGAGGCCCTAGTATACCTTTCACACCCGACGAGCTTTGCGGATGTGGTTGATTGGCGAACTATGCGCTGAGTATGATCTTTGATTACCATTGCTTCTCTAGGTACAGTCCCGAGCTCCACTTTGACATGGAGCGAAAAAGTTGCAGGTTACGAAAAGCTCACCCTAGTACTCCCCTTTCTGAGTTGGAAGATAACAAAAAACCTCTTCGTTGAACAGGTTACGAATTTAAATATGCATAATATGCAAATAACAAGGAGACAGTAACAAAGGTGAGCATTATGAACGTGTGTGCAGAACAAAGTATTACAGTAGTTATTTACCACCTGTATACCATCCTACATGCCTTGGAAAAATTGTCTCGAAAATTATGAAAAACTGGTGGAACATAGGGATTACCGGGAGCACGAAGTTGAGTAATGAAGCTGACATCGTCTCGTTGATCATAGAAGCCCTCAAAAGTTTTCGAAAAAGTGAGCGCTGTTCCTGATAATTAGTTCGTAAACTGTTGGCGCCGGATTTGTTTGGCCTTCCACAGCAAACAATTCAAGTGAATAAGCATCCAATGGGAATTCACAAGCAAAATCAAATAAACGCTCGTGACCATAAAAACACGCATCTTACTAGGGAAGGGTTTCAAGTTTTTGGAACTTTGAATGGTGACCCAGGCATATCGACAGGGCTTTTAAAGCTATTAACAAATATGGAAATTAAACCTGCCAAATGAGTCTACTAAAAAAATCCTGAGCGTTCAAAGTTTGCGTGATCAAAGCATGGAGAAATAGTGCCAGTTGATAAGCCGAGTCGCCCGCAGTGCCCCACCCACCCTATCGTCGTCTGAGTCGACGATCCCCGTCCCTCGTCGCTCTCTAACTGTCTTAGACGACGTTGGACGCCAACTATGATTAGGGGGGTCAAGCGGGCGGGGCCACCAAAAAGCGTGGTCTCCACTCTTCCGCAAAAACGACTACAAGAGACGTTGTTTTACCCGTTTAGTTTAGACTTTTAAGCCTTATAGTTACATTTGCGTTTATATTCGCACTTACAATTACATTGGGTTTTATTGTGCCATTGATTGCTTCGTTGTAAGATACTCATAAATCTAATCACACACATCACACCACTGGACCACCTCGCACTTTTTTGTGCATCGGCCGGGAAGTGGGAAAAAACAGATTTGGAACAGAAACAGAATCGAACGTGATTCTGTGGATTCCAAATTATTAAGCAGAATCGAACGTGATCCTACAACAGTCGAATCATTGAATAGAATCGAACGAGATTCTATCTTTCGGACAATTCAATAGAATCGAACGTGATTCTATTAGAAAGTATCATATTTCACCTACACAAAGCAGCAACTATCAACATATCCCTCCACTTCCACAGAAGGCCCATCATCGCCAGCGCAACTACGCTCAAAAACTTGATCGTACGCTACAGGGAATATACAGCCAAAGTTGATCACCCCGCAGCAGATGAGGAGACCTACGAACAATGTAGGTCTGCCATAGCATTATTGGAAAGTGGGAGCAGGCAGATAAATTTGGGCACCGAACAACTCCGGAAACTCTATAGTGAGATCCGAGAGGAATATCAAAACTGTAAGAATAAGGCAGAGAGGGAGGATATAATGCTCGAAATAGAGCAAATAGAGGAAGATTCAAATCTTCACACTATATTGGCCGATGCGAACGAGCTCGGCTTTATTTTGACTAAGCGCCTTGACGAAGCAAAGTGCGCGAGGGACAGACTAGCCGTCAAGTTAGGGTACACCACGCAGAAAGCGCAAAGACTGCAAGAATTGTCCCTAGCAGGAGAAGACCAGCGCTCACAAATCAACCCGCACGAGGGTTCAGAGCAAGGGCCTAGCAGCCAAAATAGGACTCCCTCAGTAGGTATCGCAGACGAGACGCAGTCTGTTGAGCACATCAACCCGCCAAGAAGTTGTCCTCAATAAGACCACCTCAAGCGTCCCTGCCCAAGTTTCACGGGGACGCCGAAGACTTCCCAGAGTTCTGGGCAGTCTTTGAAACATTAGCCCACAAAAGTAATGAGCTTGACGTCATGGAGAAAATTCTACTGTTGAAGGAAAGCTTGATGGGGAAAGCGCAGAACTCTATAAAGGGGATAAGAGTAGTGCCAGAAAATTACGACTGGCTAGTTCACACTCTTCAGAGTTGTTATAGTGACCTTCTCGTAAATAGAGCCCAAATAGTGAAAAAGTTGGTAAATCTTAGGTCAGCTGGGACTTCGGCAGAAAGTTGCTTAGCAACGTTTGACCAAATTCAAGTTCTGGTCCACCAAATGATCTCAGCAGGCTACGACGTAAGAAAAACCTGTGATCCAATATGGTGCGAAACTATTTTGTCAAAATTCCCTCAGGATGTCGTAAAGCCTGTTCTAAAACAGGGCCGATCTCAAGATAGTACCACAACGGGAGAATTGATGTCTCAATTGAAGAACGAGATCGCCGATAAGCACTACGTTGAGGGTAGAATGGGTCATGCCATAGGTAATAATTCCGCCAAAAGGGCATAGTGCGGCAATTAACTCGCGCCCCCAATTTAAGGATAAGTGCATCTTTTGCCACTAGAATAATCACTCATCATTTTCATGTCGGACCGTTACGGATTAAAGCCGTCGTCGAAAAATCATAAAAGACGAAAACAGATGCTGGAAGTGCTGTTCCTCGACTCACAACAGCTTCGACTGCCAACGAGTTTACTGTCCCCGATTACGAACCAAAGGAGCTGGCTCGGGGGTGCCGCAAGAGTAAATAACTGGTATTTTTGGATATTCGAATTGCTTTATCAGAAATGCTGTAAACTCCGTGTGAAGCGAAAATATGGATGGCGGCTTAAACAGCTTTTGATCACTTCTTCACCACACAACATTGTAAATCGTTGCCATAGTAGGCTAAGCCAACAGATTAGCGATTAAAAGTAGCACTGAGTATAACGTTCCTTTTTTTGACTGATAAATCTAAATATGACTGTTAATGGGATGTGTGTGCACGTGATGGTCCCCTCTTGTTATTGCCCTACAAAGGCTAATTGGGCTAGGATGGCTGCAACTTTCTTTAGTTATGGTGTTAAGACACTCGGGATCGAGTACTTTATGGTCATAATGAAAGAAACAATTAGTGGGCTTCCTAAATGGGTCACGGCGTTCAGACGAACGGCAAGTGTAGGGTTGCTGCTTATGATGCCCTAAAGTTCCTTTTCTAATACTTTGGGTATACAATGGACTTCGGTGATTTAAATTACTATCAGCCATTACATTGGTACATGTCGGACTTCCTAAGAACTGTTCTATGTGGCGTGAGCGAGATGGATACCGGTCTCTGGTTCGTGATGAGGCTCTAGACTTTTTCGGTCTTTCTTTCACAAAATTGCCATGAGATTCACTAAAAATTTTGCCTGCATTCCTAATACTTAATGAACTTTTACTAGTTGCTTCTGTCATGCCGTTGTTGCTTGACAGTGA
>UZAF01019494.1:10969-23564 GCA_900617895.1 Haemonchus placei | reverse complement strand
GGGAAACGCAGTCCGGGATCATTTCTTTTATCATCAAATTACTAGTTACATGATTACAAAATCGACCTCCCCGTAACCGCGGATCTTTCGAATGCTGTAGTGACTGTAGGTGGCTGTAGCCTCTCTCCCAAAGCCCAGGCCTCCGTCTGTTAAAAGGTAATCCGCCAAGCTGAGGCGGTGTGTAAGTCAAAGTTCCTCTAAAACATTGTGAAGATAGCTCTCCAACAACAGTGGATCAAGGAATCTGTGACGTTGTAACTTCCTGCATACAGGATTTACATGAAAAGCAGTGAATTACTGAGAGTGGGCCGATAAGTGGGGACGACGGGAAAAACAACATCGTTTGTTGTCCCGGATCTCGATCGTTAATCTCTAAAACCGTTTTGCAACCCTCTGGGCATCAAAATCGCATTGCAATTAACTTTGTCTGTTTTAAAAGCTTTGTTTTTACAGTTGTTTTGCAGGCAGCAGGACGCTCCCGTCTGGGGTCTTCCGTCGATCTAGGGGTTTCAGGTGAGCCCGAGCACGGTCAGTGATGAATGCCTTGCTATTGAGCAGGTTCGAATTCCCTGATGCTTTCGGAACATACTGATGCATGGGAGATCTTCCCGAACTACTTTGGTGATCGAATATCAGATATCCCAAAATGTTATTGGTTTCGCTATTGAATTCTGGACCGTAGCGGGGTCCTCCCAGATTGCACTGGGGGAACAAAGGGAGCCTCGACTCTGCGACCACTTGCTCTCTGACTATGTATATTTCCCAAAAGAGGGTTACAGGGAGGATTAAGGGATCACGTTAGCCTGCTGCGAGACAAATCTGGGTAGGGTCTTCCATATAAATTCGATTGTTGAGATACGGTAGGGTAATGTTCAGTCTAAATTCGATTATTTTGTAAAAAAAATCGTATTGGCTGAGAAAACATAAGTGCAACAAAGGATTGTGAGTAATTCTATATTCCCATACTGACAAGTGAACAGAACTCACCTGTCCCTTGTCACCTGTCGTCCAGTTGAACATTTATTTCCCAGAACATGCGCCAGTAACGTCTCCATTCGCTCCTGTCGCAAGCCAGGGTAGTCGCAAGTGCGATTAGAAAATTAATAAAAGTTAACTGGAAAAGCACTCCATGAGAAGTTTGGGAATGAACCACTAAAGAAAAGAGCGGAAATATTGTTTTTTCTTACAAATCATCTTTCTAGAAGTATATAATAGGTATTACTCATAATATTACTCCGCTAGTATATCGTTTTTTTCCTGCACCATGCTGTCGATTGATGGTAAATACAATCACTAGATTACTGAATTACCTACAGAATTAAGTTAGGTTGTGATGGAATAAGACAAAAAGTGGGAGAACATGATTACAAAATGGAGGTGTAGGCCGGCACTTCTTGGTCGCTAACGGGGCTTCGAACCAAAGTTGACTCGTCGCGTCAGAGCCATTCATCTATAGAAGGTAAAGGTTGCTGAAACGAGCCTAAAAATGGCACTACAGTGGCCAAGAGATCTGCACTGCCGCAAACCCGCTCATGCACCTTACTTGCGCTATTTGCAGGCCACTGATGCGTGCGGTAGCGATGCGTATAGATCGAAGATGCGTTGAAGGAGAGTCACTGGTTCAACGGTGCTCTGCACGAATTTTTAGCTCTTTCGGCTACATTCAATAGAGGCTAGCAGATATCTCACGCTATTTGTTTATCCTAACTTGGGAAATGTTACTTCTTTATGAGCTTTTTCTTCGATTCTTTTGTTTCTTTTCCAACATACTCCTTCTATTATAATTTTATTTAATTGCGAATCCATTACGTATTCGACGTAGAAGTCCTTATGACTGAGAGGAAATTGAGAATGAGTAAGAGATCAGTTCGTATCCTTCGCTAAATTATGTCTCTAGTAATTGCGTGGGTGCACATAGATGTATAATATTTATTTCCACAGAGAAAGAAAACAGCTGTAGCTTTTTCGTAGAACAGCAGAAAAGGGCACCTTATTCAAATAGTGATAGGAGATAATATCTCAACGTTGATCCTTCCAGCATATATACGGCAATGATGGAATGGAGAAGCCAGCGGTATTCTCCTTGGCAAGCTTTGCTCCAGGAAGCTCAAAGGAGAGCTCTGTAGGGCAGTGGTGAGGCTCGTGATGCCCCCTCCCCCCTCCTCTACGGCTGCGAGTGTTGTTTCGTTGGTAAATACTCCTGAGAAGTAACTTCAACAGAAATGAGGCTGATGATGTCGTGGTTGGAAGCGACTGGACCGGATTAGTAACGAGGACCTTATGGTTAGAACGGTCATACAAAGAACCCCCTCCAGTGAAGGATGAGAGAGTAGCGCCTACGATGACGATGGTATGGGCATAAAAGAGAAGGCCACTGATAAGTAAGGAACTGGAGTTTGAAGCTCAAAGAAAGCGACCGCGAGAAACCCTGCCAGTCGGAGTCAAGGTGTAGAGAGAAGACGCTATGTAGAAATGAAGACGGTAAGAGCCGGGGCACCCGAGACGGCGCGTAAACAGGGTTCAGGGTGGAGGAGGTGGAAAAGGGAATTGAAGGGGGAAAGGAACAGGAAAAGAACGTATTGGTTCCTTCAAATTCTAGTGGAATAGATAGAAAGGAAGGCAAGAATTTGCAACCACAGCCCTATTTCTAGCATCTTTTGGATCATCCCTTGCGAGCTAAATAAACCTAGGACGCTTCCATAGCTGGTTGACTGATCCAGACTCTCCCGTTGTGTAAGCCACATATTCGTTCAAATGCCACCAGCCACCATCCATTTCGAGCGCTGGTCGACAATCAACATCAAGTGCTTCATACCTTTGCAAATGCGATCTCTCCCATTCGGCGTCACTTGTTTTTGTTTATCATTCATGTATTTCACGCTTGCAAGAGGAATTGAGTACGATGAGTTATGGGAGGTAGGGAAAAGCATGTCTAGTAGTGAATCGCCCCTTTTTTGAAACGTCTGCCCGATAAGGAAAAGGGATCTACCCTAAAAGGAATGGTCCATTGCCTTAACCTTTACTTTATCTTTTTGCACTTCTGAATTCAATTTAACTGATTGGTTGCTCAATGCGGACTTTATAAAAGGACAAAAGACAAGGTTTTTGAATTAGTTAACCACATCTTCGGCAAGCTCCCGTACTCGAACTCCATCCAGAATCGTATGGGCGTTTTGAATGCGTATGTGTTCTATACAATTTGTGGTTGCTAGCCGAAGTCAGCGTTTTAATCCACCCGGTCGTGTATGGTAAGAGTTCAAGAACCCCGGGTGGGAGACTTGGTTGGCTCAGGCAGAATCAGAATCGTACAGGCGTACTCAGTATGACTCGAGATCCCATTCCCGGACCATGCGTTGGTGATAGTGCGCCACTTGTCATTCCACCATTTCTGCCTATGTAAAGTGAATCTCATGACAGCTGAAATCCCTTCCTTCTCCTATGCGATGCTCTCAGAACGCTTCTTTAGCCCATTACTATTGTTGTTGTAAATACCTCGCATTACTCATAACAGATCTCTGTCTTTACTACTTCTTCAAGCCTTTCCGGTTTGAGAAGTTTCGTTTTGGCTTTAAAACGAATTCCTGTGCAACTGGGATTGCTTCCATCAGTCCTTCAGAATACTTCCCTTGAATGCTCTCGAAACTCTTTCATCACCTCCCATTTTTGTTGATACTCAAGTACTTTGCATACTCGCGCTTCTCGTCACTTGTTGATACCTACACTATTTCGCTCTCTATTTTTAGGTTGAATTAATGGCCTCTTTTTTTCCTATTAAATCTTCGAAACAGCTTTTTTCGCTTTATATAGAGTCTTTCTGTCAAATGCTTTCACAACTCGCTTTCATCATCCCTACTTTTGCTGTTGTAAGTACCTAGTAATCTCAAATTACCTGTTACTCGACTTTACATTTGCTCTTTCTTCCTGCTTTCCTGAGTGGTTTCTGTGTTGGTTTCTTCCTATAAATTTCTGGGCGGATCAGAAAGGCTTCTATCTCTCCAACCAAGTCGTCGAATGTTTCAGGAACCCTTCCGTTTCCAACCTAATTGTTCACCTTTACTTTGCTATTTCTGTCTTTTCTGGGTTGCTTTCTTCTGTTTTGTTTGATCTGATGAACCTCAGAACATTACAAGATTGATCGCTTGTACTTTCTTCACCCTCCTTCAGTTTTGCTATTTCTTCCAGCATTTTTCGTTAATTTTGAGCTGTTTTTTGTAACCTCCGTTGAACCCGAAATAGCTCTTTTCTCGTCATTCAGAATATTTCCGTCGAATGCTCTTAGAACCATTTGATTGTCGACTTGTTTTGATGTAGTAAGCACGTTATGAATTACTGTTTATGTCTATTCTCGAGTTCTGTTTTTTGAGAAATCCTGCAGAAGAGTCGTCGTGTCTCTTTAATAGCTGTTGACATTTCGATAAGCATTTATTTATGTCTCCACGTATTCGAGTGAATCTCTCATGTGACTATCCAATTACGACTTATCAGTAAATTACCAGTTCCTAATTACAGATGCGATTCTATATTCAGTGAGAAATCAATCAATAATCGATCAAAATGGATGCTGATCAATGCCAAACTGTACTCGTGCACTTGCCCAATCATAGTGTTGTTTATGATTTCTTCAGGTAAATCGTATATTTGCCAACAAATTGATGTTTAGATTTTTGTAGGGTTTTCTTCTGTTGATAAAAACATGATTTTCAGGGAAGTTCATCTGTTTTACAAGCCGATACATACATACTTATCGATTATAATGTGCATATTTGGAACTGTTGCAAATTTCTGTAATATCGTTGTACTTACGAGGTAAGTTTACCCAATTCTTCGAAATTTCTGCCGATTGAAGCACCGTCAGCCTATTTAGCCAAGTTCGAATGCCTGAACAATTTCGTGATACAGTAGTCCGGCCTGTGTGTCCTGGCCAGAACGTCTAGTTACCACACAACGCGTTTTCTATTGCACCGTATGCGTGACGGGCTTCCTCTAGTTGTCTGGTGTCTCTTCTAGGATTTACTTTGTGTGATTACTGTATCACAAAATCCCGCGTACTACTGAATTTGTCTTGAGATAGCACGATGTAGCCACTGTAACTTTACAAAATCTAATCCGGTGTGATCCCCTTTTGCGAACAATTTAGTTTTGTGGTCGCTAAGGCATCTCAGTTGAAGCAAAAAAGTTAGCTAGAACGGGATGAAATCGAGTGGAGCGATCAGTATATAAATAAATAAATAATCGTATAAACAAGTAAACTCATAAAATTTTTCTCTGTCTAACTTCTTACCACTTTCAGACGACAAATGCGTACACCAGTCAATATGATATTGACGGCAATGGCATGTTGCGATACGGTAGTGTTGTTTTCGAATCTGATCTACACTACACACTATTCATTTGTCGCCTTCAAACATTGCCATCCACGACATTGGAGTTACGGTTGGGCGTTGTTTTTGATAGCTCACGCTCATCTGTCATTAGTTGGGCACAGCTCGTCGGTGTGGTTATCCGGTGAGTTACTCTCCTTTTTTTGACCACCTACACCGCTTCACCTAATTACTTATTTGCTTATGTAGTTTTGATAGGCAAACATGGTCTCTACAGCAGCAGAAGCATCAATAAGTCATAATAAAATTAAGGTTTATATTGACCGCAAAAGCCTTTTTTGGAGTGGACGTAGATGTACCCACACACCGGCATCCGTTCGTGGCTGCGTTTGGATGTCTATTCGGCCTGCACAATGAGTTGCGAGAGCCGTTCGACATACAAGTCAATGCATTTATTCTCCCAGACGAGTTTGATACCGATCAATCGACTACGGCGGGATGGAAGGACTATTTGGCCTGGGCGAGCGTCGATCCGAGCTTCGATCTCAGACCATAGCCTTGACGCCACTCCTTAACGCCCTTATCCTATCCCTCGAACGCTTACAGACAGAAAATTCAATTACTAAATTGGATTTCCAATGAATAATGAAGCGCATTGCCTGGGAACGGTATAGGATCATTAGGTGTCAGACGGTTTTTCTCGCTAATCCGTAAGTAAAGCCATCGGATAAAATTACAAGAGGGAATTGGCTTATCCACGGTTACTGATACCTGAAAATGCAGTCAGAGCCATTCTGGCATTGCACTTTCATCCCTCCATATATTATTGAATGTAAGGGTGGCATATAGACGCACATTTAGCTTATACAACGACTTTCGGGGCATTTGTAAATAACTCTGTNTGTTTTTCATTATCTCGGGCGAATGAGGCTAATCAGCCCTCGAATAATTGTCTGGCCGTGGATAGGTAGAATCAGAGATCCAGTGCGGGGATTCTAGATAGATAAAAGCACCATTAGACAATCACCCAAATTTTAAAAAAATTGTCGCGAAGCTGAATCCCATCCTGACCTTCCACCTATCCGGAATTCCATGGCAGGTGCTAGATTCCCGTTTGGGAGACTGTCGTACGACAGATGAGCACTGCAAACGTTTCACAAGATAAATATGTTCCATTCAAGCTACATACTCTGATCCCGAACGACAGCTGGATGGTGCATCCCAAAACGAAGGTTTCGTTCTTTTTGCTGAGCATCGGTTGTCGGCATTGACTGCGCTCGGAGTGCGTCACGCACTCGATTTCTGTTTGAATTCATGAATTCTTATTTTATGCGTATTTGTACCATGGGCCTCAGACTCCCTAGTTTTTTTGAAGAATATATCCCATTGGGTATTATAAAGACCAGATTTGAACTTATCGTTGAGAAAGCTTTTTATAATTGTAGTTGCCTTTTAATTTGCCTCAGCTCTATTTAACTCCTTGTCCCACAACTCATTCCTGTATTCGTAGAGTATTTCCCTTTCATGAGTCCATAATGTCTTGTTCGCAAACGTCATTTTTGACCTTCGAAAAACACTAAAAATAAGCGCACTTAATTGTCACGATGTCGGAGCAGACACAAGAAATGACTAATTGCAGGTGAATTTCGTGTTGTTTTCCCCGAAAAGCCATGTATCAAAGTTGTTTTCGTTAGCGAATTCTGAACCAAGTGACAGGGTAAGAGGACGCTCGGGAACTGAAGGGATGCTTGCAGCAAATGAAACTAATTGCGCTATACTACAGCCCATTTTTCCTGTACTCTTAAAGCAGTAAGTACAGGAAAGAACAGGCTCCTGACTAATTATGCTGAGAGAGTCCTTTCATCGTTTCGAAAGGATTCATTCTGTTGTGACTCTGAAGAGAGTATTGCTTTCAATAGACATCATGAGAACTTGGCCACTATTTCAGGGAATTCAATTCCTCGGAAGTTCTGCTCGGATATTTTGAGATCGGCATAGAATAATCGAAAAATTCACTGGAATCAGCACTATCGTTTAGTCTGAGGAGGAAAAAGGAACGGCGCTCTGCGTTTTCTTTCAAGTTCCGTCCCTCTTTCGCTTCGGAACAAGAGCTACCTGACTTTGTAAATAAACAAAGAAATAAATAGGAGAAATAAATAAGTAGATTACTGCTTGTCTGCGGAAGTGCAGCAATGGCTACGGAAGCTCCAAATATTAGAGCTAACAAATAAAGATTCAGGAAAGTGAGCAGAATGAAAATTAATTAGGCATCGCTCCAGAAGACAGTTGAATCCTCAAGTCGTCACATCAATTGACCCTTAACCTGAACTTCGATCGAGTATGAACTTTTTGTTCAGTGAAACAATAGTCACGGGGAAGCTAAATATGCATTTCAATGACTTAAAAATGCATATCGAAAGACAAAAACATGGCTTATCCCGATGTCCAATCGTATAAATTGAAACTTGGCACTTTCTATATTCTTATACTATTTATAAATACTTGATGTTTCTTCTGCAGGCCCTGCAGTCAAACACCCTTTACCTGAATAACAAATAACTTAAAAAGTAGAAAATCCTTCATCCAATCTTGACATATTTCAGTGATGCTCGCTTTGCTACGGTATATGACACTGCGAAGTCGTGGAAACTCAGCTGGTACTCAGGTTAGTCGCTAAAGAGCTTCCGACTTTCTCATTTACCCTGAGAAAAAATTAAACCTATTTTTGTTGTGCTTGAAGCAATGCATATTTTGGGTATTCGGAGAGCTCTAGAAGGGCCTTCTCCTGAAAGACGTTCTTATTTCAGTTCCCTCGTTTTTAGGATTGTTTCATCAAATTCAAATTTGTTTTTGTAGATTGGTCTAAAACACTCGTATCTAGCGATTGGTGGAACAATCTGTTTTGTTGCCGTCGTCAACGCTCCAAATTTTCTCACTTATAAAATTCATGAAATAAGGTAATTCTTGGCTTTTTTCTCCCATTCCTTAACAGTTTTGACCTCCTTTTTCTTGCTAAACTGACAAGTTTCTGAGAGAGTTCCGATAAAATTTTCCCAAAAAGTTGTTAGAGGTTCGACTATCTATAAATTTATGAGGTAAATTTAGTTTTTTGCGATTTAAGATCCTTTTTTTCAGATTAAATGACACTTGTGTAGTTAGGGATCCGGCATTACTTGGTGCAGCCGCCTATCTACCTGGTATAGCAGAAATTGCTCTTGCAAAACACTGCCTCGTAAGTTCCATTTTTTATTTCTTCTTATCCTGTGTATTCTTATCTATTTTTATTGGCAATTGAAATTTTCAAAAAATAGGCAAAAATCTGATTCTGTAAAGTTTTATTAGACTTTTATCTGGTTTGAAAATCAAAAGTGCAACCTCATTGAACTTGTCGTTCAGGTATTTCGGCTAGTCTTCTGGATATCGGGTCTCGTATTCAAAGTGATACCGTGCTGTCTTCTATCATTGTTTGTCTGGTTGTTGCTCGGCATTTTGAAAGAGGTTCGGATTTGTTCGCTTCCCTTCGTATGCTTAGGATCTTTGTCAGTGTAGCGTCGTGCCAATAGATACCGCTTTCTTGATTAAAGGTCGTGGATCGGATCCTACTCGTGCTGATCAGGCTTTATAAATCTTTCCCGTTGAGAGCTCAGCAAGAGACTCACTTGCTAGGCGAATCTCGATTATGTTGTACATTATGTAGATTTACATTTATTTTGATATTCAATGCGCTTGAATTAGTCCATGGAAGGCTACAGTCCTTCTTTGAATGGGCTCAAAATTCCGAACTGAGACGAAGAGCACGGCTCATTTCAAAAGGACTGATCTCATCCGCTCCACTCAATGAAAATGTATCAGTTGATCAAAAAACTTATAACTTTACCCATACAGAGTTCTCAACAAGATAGCTTGAAGTGGCAGTCAGAATGAAGCCCATGTACTTCCATAGTGTAAGCTTATTCAACACGCTTCCACAAAAATGCAGGGTATAGTCATATTGAGGCACTTCTGCTAGCCTCTTCTATTACTAGTTATAATCATGACGAATTTCTGAACATTATAAATAATTCGTACAAACAAGTTTATAGCAATAGCGTTGATGACTTCCGCCATGCTAGTTGTCACACACTTACTCATCCGTGGCTTTCACTGAAAGGATACGCTCTGGGAATCCTGCAAAAAGCGTACAAATTTAGATGGAACTCAGGAGAAATGGGTGTGTTGCCATAAGGGAAGGGAGGTAGTTGGCGTTTTTCTCTGAAAGGGGCATTACTTGTTGAAGGAACGGACGTGGTGTAATGCCAAGTGCCCACACCATCACACACATGGTCCTGGGATCATTTTGAATGGAAGTCCCCTTTCTGAGTTTTATTTCCGATAAGTCGAGCATAAAAGGGGAGGAACTTTCATCTGACCAAGAACTGATCTTCCTAGAGGGAATAAGACTCAGCGCCTTAACCATTTCTGCTAGATATTTCCTTCGTTCCGAGTCCACATCCACAAGTTGACATGAGCACTTGTACTAGGGATGGCTCTATGATGGTAGGATACCTCCGATTTATTTTTAAAGTCATCTTTACATCTATTCCTAATCGTCGAAACCTTCTAAAACAGACTGATTTAAGGTGAAAGCGAATCGAGAAAGGCTACTGAAAAACTCGCATCATGCAATCCCACCAGCCAGTTCCAATGGAAAGGTGGTTTTGGTTGCCCATGATAAACATCATCGAACAAGCAGTGTCAGGTAAATGAAGCGGTTTTTTGATACACAGGCTATGTCAGAGAGAGTCCTTCGTCTAACTGTGCTCCTTGCCCACTCAAAAACAGCAACTATCAAAAACTTTTTATGGGGGTCGATTCCGAGGAATTGAGTGGAAAGAGGGAGGAGGTGGAAAGTCATAAGGTTCGATATAGAGAATCACCTGTAGCAGATATAGAAAAGTTTGTCGTGAACCAACAGTAACACTGAATTGGAGCCAAATCCCGACTAGAACACTCTTTTCGAACTTTTCCTGGAACCAGCTGCGGGAGACGAGGGCCTTACTTTACGAGTGTAGACGGTCTTTCATATTCAACATTAGCTATGCCTTTACGTCTCCGGGCCTTTTCTTCTAAGAATTATCATTCACATGGTGATCTGATGTAATCTTTTAGTAATCTTTCAGTAATCTGATGTACGGTCTACATCTTTTAGTAATCTGTATCTTTTAGTAATCTACATCTTTTAGTAATCTGATGTACGGTATTTCAGAGGCACCGGTAGGGGTGAAAGAGCCGATCGGACAACGAACATGCTACTGGCGATCGTCTTCGTTATGTTGTTCACTGAAATGCCTCAAGGAATTATGGCGTTGTTGTCAGGTTGGTTTCTGTTGCGCTAGGGATTTTACTCGAACGCGCGGACCCGAAAAAGTGATAGAAATGAGTTTGAATAATTCCTCAGGTGGTGAAAAAGCTCCTGAGGTACAGATTCCGTTCGCAGTATAGGCTATTGTGCAAAAGGCAAGATACAAAAGGGACAGGCTGACAGAAAACCGAACAGGAGGCTCTAACTAGGAGCTTTAGAACTTCTAGGCAGTCAGCTCTGCAGAACCAAAAAAGGAAAACGTGGACTGCGAAAGTCTGGAATAAAGACTGTCTGTGTTTGAGTGCATATTGTACAGCCGTCTGGACTCTCTTACTTGAGAGTGCGCTCTTTTCGCAGCATAAAACTACAGTAACCTCCCATATGAGATCTGTAGCCAACGGTCGTATTATATAATAATTGTGACATTATCAACTCTACTTCTACCCCCTAGTTTAAATCACTACAGCCGAATGACAGCAGTGGGAAACCCTGATCTCTTCTTCTTTCTTTCCCCTTTTCCTTTTTCTTCCTTTTTATTGATAACTGATATTACAGGTATGATATCTCAAGAATTCCGACGTCATATCTACAACAACCTGGGCGATTTGCTGGATTTGTTCTCGTTATGTGAAGCCTGCATGTCATTCATCATCTACTGCTCCATGAGTGGACAATTCCGAAATGTTCGTTTTTTCCAAACATTTAGAGAAAGTAAAACAATTGCTGTAAAAGGGCTATGTCTTTATTTATACATTTACGTAAGGGCAGTCGGGATATTCGATTAACTCCGCAATTTCATGGGCTCGAGAGTGACGGAGGGACTAAGAAGTGCTATATTGACTGAGCAGATTTATATATGGTTGTGATTAGATTTATCGAGCCATTCATTCTCGTCGGATTGGATTATATAATGGAATTTGGCTTATCCAGAATGTGGGCGATAGGGAAGGGGATATCATCCAAGTGATCATTTCAATCCCATAGGTCGTCATATATTTATCTAGAAGATTCGTTAGAAGGACCATTTCGACCTCAATTCCTCGTCTTCGATACTTCACATCTTCCTTTCTTTTGCTAAGACTCTGAGAATTGAGTCAAGAAAGGGATTTCTTGTTAAAAAAGGGTTTCGCCTCGGTTCTCAGTCAAACTTTTTTCCTACTTTTCCTAGGGCTATACTTTTTCTGGTAGATACATATCAGTGGGAACACAGGGTTACGCCTGCTCAAGGGGATGACCACCTAAATTCTTTCCACACAAAGGGCTCTGAGGCTGTCGTTTTTTTCTTTTCCTTAATTTCTCTTCTGAATAATTCCAGCTATTTTTGCAATTTTTTCGAAGTCCTCCGTTTTCTTTTTTGATTTTTTTAAAGATTTCCTGGAAATTCCTACGATTTTTCAGGAGTTCCGTCGTGTGTTCATTCCAAAATCGATGCATTGCCTTGAACGACCCCCATCCATTCGTCGGCCATCAGATGCATACACGAAAATGACGTATTTGAGGCCAACGGATATGTACGAAAATGGCTCATCTACATATTCCGAGTTAGACAAAAATGCCGTCGTCAAGGTCGGTAAGCTCATTTCTAATTTGATCGAGCTGTCCTTTGGAGTAACACGTAAGTTCGTTGGATCGTCAATGTTGGAAATGGTTTTTTTTTGAAACAGATATTGTGATGCCCAACTCTTCTAATTTGGCTGGTCTTCAATTTCTATAATTTTCATTTACTTTTCCTATTCAGAATTGTAGGAAGAGGAACATTGTGCCTGTAGAGAATGGGCAGAACTGCGCCCCATTGCGGGGCGGACGTGGGGAGGGGGTTGTCGAACTGTCAATGGTCCACTTTCTTGTGGCTTCCCTGAGTGTGTTCTCGAAATCTAACCTCCCCCCCCCCCCCTCCCCCCCCCTTTTTGAAAAAAAAAGGGGAAATAAATTT